>CAUJNA010003787.1:20000-130000 GCA_963377175.1 Effrenium voratum | reverse complement strand
GTGGCAGGGAAGATTACGTACAATGTGCCGCCGCGCGCCTTCAAGAGCAGAACGGCTCATTGTTGCACATGGACTCTTTTGGTGCAATCCCAAGAGTAGAAAGGAATGTCTTGGCATGCCCCACCCTGAAAGAACCAGCTAGTTTGTAGTAATAGAAAAAAAAGGGTGAGGGGTGATGAAGACCAGATGAACATCCTCTCTTTGGTTGTGAGAGAGTGTGATAAAAGCACACGGTATACCTTCGTGAAGTAGTATTAATAGAAACAAATAATGATGTCCTCCTATCTATCACTTCCATATTTTTTCTAAATTAAACGTTTGCTAGCTCACCAAGATAGAGCATGGAAATGGAAAGAGGAAAATGTTAATCAAATGATTAAAGCCACAGTAACAGATAACAGAGTTAGAGAAGATCGAATGTCAGTGAGGAAGAAGTCAATAGTAAACAAATGCTGGTCAAATAAACATAAAAGGAAAGAACAATCAGAGAGATATAAAAAGGGTCTGGAGACGTAGCCTGTCCGTGAGACGTCACTTAAGCAATAATAACAGTTAAGCGTCTCTTCATTCATCACTCTATTTGGACAGGCAATATTCTGATGAGAAAACTATTAACTTCCTTCGGTCACTTCTAGTGATGAAGGGAGGCAAAAGGAAACCCCTTAAAAAGAGAAGGTGAGAAATAAACCCCAATCGATACAAATTAGTTAACATTACTCATGAGATTCTAGTAAATAAATAGCCTTTCGTAAATAGTGTTCCGTCCTTCTCCAGCAACTTGAACTATTAATATCCTTTTCATTCTCACCTAAAACTCAAGAATATTGCACATATCTAATGATATAGGAAGTGAGTGAGAGATTTTGCAAGGAAATTCTAATAGAACAAAAGCAGAAAGAAGATACAACTAAATAAACTCCATGAGTAAAGACCAACAGCCTCTTCAGAGTCAAGCAAACTATCTATGGTTATAATTTGTGTTTATTCTTCATCATGCACTAATATCTTCTCCAATATATTTGTGTAAATGGGATGAAGTGGTCACGGGGTGAATTTAAAGGCAATAATTACAGAATCGTTGTAATCTCATAGCTTACTGCGTTTTATTATCTTATTGCGTTTTCTATCATATCCATCATTGTCCACTCTAGGTTTTTCACTGTGTTGGAGAGGGTTCTTGATGGACAAGAATAATTTGTCTCCCAATAGACCGTTTCATTTATTAACATTCTTTATTACTTTCATGTTCTTGGTTCTGTCATTTGCCTATTGGTTTATTTATTTATGTTTCTATTATGTTTCTTCATAGGCCTTTTTCGTAATTCTTACTAATCCTGACAGCCGCGAAAGACGGGAGAGCAGAAGGAGTGTTAGCCAGTTCCTCTTCTTCATATTTGTTATTACCCCCCGGGTTTTTTTCCCCCATCCAGATGCCTCCAACGTTTACAATGCGAGAGAGAGAAAGAGAGATTGGGAAGATAGATAAACAAGTAGAAAGGTTGCAAAGTGAACAAGTACATGAGAATGCAACCAGCAGATGAGAGACTATGAACCTATTCTTGGTAATGATTAACTTTCTGTTCCAACCATCGTGATTTTCTTTACATCGCCAATTTTTTCAACCTCACACCCAGAAGCATTTCTATACTTCTCAGATAATATTGTAAATGGAAGACAACAAAGATAGACATTCAAGCAATAAATGGGATGGTAAACCGAAAGGCAATGATCTTAATAACGACATGTCCATCCACAAATGTTTCCTGGATGAAGTGGAAGAGATAGAAAGGGAAGGATACAAGCTCTTGGGACCACAAACCAACCTCTCTTCCTCCGTGACTTGGACAAGGAAGGACGTCAACGATGAGAAGAACCCAGTCCTTACACCATCCTATGATCTAAAACTCTGTTATTGTCCTTTCATTTCCAGAAGATTATTAGCAAAAGAGAGAGACCGCTAGCATTTGCTATTAAACAGGTTTTAAGGATTCTGTAGTCAAATCTTTATGGGTTGAAGATTTTGGCGGGTGACATACATGGGAAAATCAGGATGCGATCGGAGGAAAAGAAAGAATCACGTTACTTCTGTTCACCCTCTCCTATCTTCTCTTCTTCTTCTTCCCAAGCATCACACGGCATAAGATTAACAGCAGCCTGTGCTTGAGGAAGAAGTCAAGAGAGGCTTCTCACTTCCCATTTTCAATCTTCAATTTCATCAAAAGGAAAGAAAGAAGTGATGGAAAGACATGGTAAGTGCCCATCCAGTTCGGTATCTTCAATTAGTATTGATGGGCGCTTACCTCCTTGCCAGACGCTTTACTTCTTCATTTCCAAAACATGGCAATGTAAAAGACAAGGCAAGGAAAATGACAAGCGTTGGCTGGGCCGGGAAAGGAAAGGTCATCTTCTTCTATCTGTTTTTTTACAGAAAGAAGCGGGTTGTGGAAAGTGGCTTTCTTTTTCTACAAATAAACCAAAAATAAAGCCAATATCCCCTTCCTTCGTCCCACTTTTAGACTGTTCCATCGTGAGTCTTTCGTAGTGACAGAACTCCAGAACGTAGTGGGGAAGGGAAAGGTAAAGATGGAACGGTTGATCTCCTTCCTATCTTCTCCCCACTAGCGATACAGTTGGAGAAGAAGGAACGGGGGGGCTAGCTTCTCCCTCCTTCCTTCACCCCTCGATTTCTGGCATTCTTCAACGGTTGAAAAGGGAAACAGAAGAAGGGGAAGGATGAAAGGTCCAAAAGATAGTAAAACACAAGCAAAATAATATGAGTAAGACCTACTCATAATCTTTTTTCCTTTCGGTGAGCCCCAGCGACGACCGGACAGCCAAAAGCATTCACAAAGAAAGATAGCGCAATGAATCTCAACAAGGGAAGAATAAAATAGAAAAGAACGAGGAATGTAAGTATGGTTTTAAGATTAGAAGCATGTATTAGCACGCAATAAATTAGATAGCTTCTGTAAGCACCACCCATAATTATCTTTAGCTTTGTCATAACTGTCTCGCGCCCTTTTTATGTTGTTAGCTTGTATAAAACAGGATTTTGAAAAGAAAGGGAGGATAATACGTTTTCTACCGTAATTATTACTGCCTGCAAATGCTTTCGTCACTTCTTGCCCATCCATAAATGCAAATAAAGGATGAGGATGGATGGACAAGAGGAAGCAGGCAATGATTTGGAAGAGGCCCCAAAGACAGGCTGGAAAGGGATAGTGAGGGAATCTTCAATCATCATACCCTCCAAGTCTCACGGACAGGCTATCTGGTGTATTCTGCGTGATGTCTGGGCGGAAGATTTTCTTATTCATTCTTTGTTCTTTCACACCTTTCCCTTTCCCTTACCTTCATCGATTGGTCTAACCTGGTATGCGAAAAAAAAGAAGAGATACAAATGAATCCATCCCACAATCCCAGTCGCCTTTCCATGTCTTTCTATTTGTACGGTTTTCTCCATCTCTTTCTCCATCAGGTATGTGTGGTATGAAAGTTATCCAAAAGAAGCGTGTTGCAAAAGATGTCCTCTCTCCTTTACCTATCTTATGTTTATTTTTTTATCCCTGTCTTTTCCATCCTAGTTTATTGAGTTCATTGTAGGAAGAAATGGTCAGGGGAGAGAGTGAAAGATAAAGAAAGGAGTATGAATTCGAGATCCTAAAGAAAAACAAACACATGGAAATAACAGAAAAGAGAGATTCCAAATGAAAAGATAATATGCTTTCCTCCCCATTTCCTTACCAAACTTCAACCGATTCAAAATGAAACAAACTTGACCCAAAAAAAGCCGTTAAGGGAAGGACGGTGATCAAGTTTTATCAAGTTTACAATGTTCACACCTTTACTTGTAATTTGTGTAATTCTGGACCGACTTTTTACAAACTAGCTTGTGCAATTTGCAACCCCCGAGCAATGTTTGTTCAAATCCAGCTTGTAATTCTAAATCGGATGTTTGCTGACATTGAAACGTACTCTGGGGAATTTGCTTTCCGGGGAGATTTGGCTGGAGTTACATTACAAGTTATACACATTTTGCAGATTAGTTTCTGAACTATGCCAAATTCCAACAAATATGGTTAACAATTAAGCATTTCACAAAATGTCGCAAGTACATGTGTACAAAGTAAAATTTCCAGATTTTACAAATGAATTTGCAAAATTTGTGAAATATAAAAAAACCTGGCCCAAAATTACAAATTTTACAAATTTTACAAATTAATTTGTAAAAAATGTAAAACATCAAAAAAATATGGCCCAAAAATACAAATTTTACAAATTCTAGTCTGAGAAATTAGCTTCCAGGGGAATTTGGTAGGAATTAAATTACAACTTTTACAAATTTTACAAATTAATTGGTAAAATTTGTAAAGTATCAAAAAAATCTGGCCCAAAATTACAAATTTTACAAATTTTACAAATTCTAGTCTGAGAAATTAGCTTCCAGGGGAATTTAGTAGGAATTAAATTACAAATTTTACAAATTTTACAAATTTTACAAATTTTACAAATTTTACAAATTAATTTGTAAAATTTGTAAAATATCAAAAAAATATGGCCCAAAATTACAAATTTTATTTTACAAATTAATTTGTAAAATTTGTAAAATATCAAAAAATATGGCCCAAAATTACAAATTTTACAAATTTTACAAATTCTAGTCTGAGAAATTAGCTTCCAGGGGAATTTGGTAGGAATTAAATTACAACTTTTACAAA
The DNA here is from genome assembly GCA_963377175.1 of Effrenium voratum. NCBI lineage: Eukaryota > Dinophyceae > Suessiales > Symbiodiniaceae > Effrenium > Effrenium voratum. The sequence continues at coordinate 125,282 of CAUJNA010003787.1, read as the reverse complement.
TTTTACAAATTAATTGGTAAAATTTGTAAAATATCAAAAAAATATGGCCCAAAATTACAAATTTTACAAATGTTACAAATTCTAGTCTGAGAAATTTGTAAAATTTGTAATTTTGGGCCAGATTTGTTTTGATATTTTACAAATTTTACAAATTAATTTGTAAAATTTGTAAAATTTGTAAAATTTGTAATTTAATTCCTACCAAATTCCTCTGGAAGCTAATTTCTCAGACTAGAATTTGTAAAATTTGTAAAATTTGTAATTTTGGGCCAGATTTTTTTGATATTCTACAAATTTTGCAAATTAATTTGTAAAATTTGTAATTTTGGGCCAGATTTTTTTGATATTCTACCAATTTTGCAAATTAATTTGTAAAATTTGTAAAATTTGTAAAATTTGTAAAATTTGTAATTTAATTCCTACCAAATTCCCCTGGAAGCTAATTTCTCAGACTAGAATTTGTAAAATTTGTAATATTTGTTATTTTGGAGAATATTTCCTTTACCTTACAAATTAATTTGTAATATCTGCAATTTCATTCCTACCAAATTCCCCTGGAAGCCAATTTCTCAGACTAAGATTTGCAATTTTATGAAATCAATTCCTATACAAGATCTGCCTGAAAGCCAGCTCTCAGTGTGATGTTGATGCCCAGACCTCTCCCCGGCACATTATACATACTCTTCCCTCTTACCCCCCCCCCTTGCCGCCTGCTGTCTGATATCCTCCGAGAAATGTCCCAGGTAGGTGCAGTAGGCCGCAGAGAGGCAAGTATGGGTTGACAGCAGCGCCGCGTCGCGCTGGATCTCCCCCACTTGCAGCTCCCAGCGATCCTGCGCTTCCCACGTCCAAGCTCCGGCAAAAAAGGGGAAGCACCGAGGGGGATCTTTCCCAGACGCCCAAATGCCTCCACGCCTGACTTTGGCACAATGCTACGTCAAACTGAATCTCTCCAAATTAGGGAAATCCTTCTCCCCGGACGTTTCAGATGTCAGTGTTTGTCAAAGGAACTCAAACGAAACAATCCCTCACCCCTTCCCTCCGGCCATTTTGGTCATCAAACAGCCTCGTGTTTGTTGTGCGAAAACCCATGTCCCGCGCGACTGTTTTCATGGATGTCTCCTGCTCTTTTGGATCTTGCCCCCCTCTCTCCCTCTCTACCCCCTGGGTCCTTCTCCCCGGACATCTTGGTCATCAGGCTGTCCGCCTTCTCTAGCGTGGTGGTGGCCCGCTCCAGGTCCACCCGCAGCGCCTCCGCCTCTCGGGTCCGCGCCCCGAAGTCCTCCTGCAAGCGCGCCACGTCCGCGTCGATGGCCACCAGCTCCTCCTTGTAGGTCTCCAACTTCTGCTGGGCCTGACACCCCAACAAGGTGCCCAGAGAGAGAGAGAGAGAGAGAACGAGAGAGAGAGAACGAGAGAGAGAGAGAGAGAGAACGAGAGAGAGGCCGGGAAGAAAATGATAAAACGCCAAAGGCGCAAAAACAAGGGTGCGCCTGGATGTTAGGGGGAAAAAAGGCCGGGTCTGAACGTTCACACCCAAGGGAGTGATGTTTTGGCTCATTGGACGTGGTTGCGGGGGGCCTGTTGAGAGGTGGTTGGGGCCTGTTGGAGGTTCACCAAGAAAGGGGGACCGTCTGCTCAAGTTACTCAAGTTGAAAGCTCACCATGCTGCAGCAGCGGGAGGAAATTCCTGAGCTGAGCGGAAATCATCCGTCCAATTTGTTTCCTAGCGTTGCAGACATGCACCCCCCCCACACCCCTATTTTGAGCGGCTGTCCTTTTACTTTCCCTTCCCCCCTCAGCGGGCTCCCGCAGAGTCTTGGCAGAATCCACATCTCCCCAGCCTCTTGCAGAGATGCCAGAGCGTCGTTCAGTTTCGTCTCCATGGGCGCTACCTGAAGGTGTGGCAAACTCCTTTCAGGCTGGGGGAATCCTATTGTGTCGTTGGAACAGGACATCACAGGCGACCCTACCCATCTAGCCTGGTCTCCGTTTTGACTTGATTTCTTCTGTCAACTTGAGGGCCTCTTGAGGGTTTCTATTGCTGCCCTCTGGCTTTGTCTAAAAGATTGAACATGTTGGTGTCCTTTCAAAACAAAAACCAGCCAGAAAGACAAAGCCGCCTTCACCAAGACGGTGCTGTAGCGGATGGACGCCACCACCCACTTGGCCAGCGGTGCCGCGGCCACGGAGACGCGGTAGATGGTGGCATGGTCGAAGCTATTGGCCTAGGCATCCCCAAAAACGAAGACAACCTGGAGGGAAACCGTTTGGACACGACAGGCACCTAAAAGCAACCAACTTGGAGCACGCCTTGTCCCGCAAGATCTTCTCCACGTCGTGCCGTGTCTGCTCATCGATCTGCCGGGGGTCGAAGTTTATGATGCGCTGGATGGCTCCGGTGCCGGCCAGGAACCTGAGGTCAAGTTGGGAGGTGGTCTGGGTTTGTTTAAACACTACCAAGATAAAGAAATGGCCCGTCTCTTTGAATGAACTCCTTTTGTCTTCCCCGGGCTGTGTTCAAAAACAACTTTTTTCTTTGGGTTTGCTTTTTGGACAACTCGTAAAGCGATGCTCTCTTTTGGGCACGGAACTTCTTCATTGAGGTCCAGCTGTTGTCAAAGTTGCCCATGAGGCGGAGCACCCCGTTCAGCACATCGTGGATGGGGTCCGGGGGCATCTTCAGCGCCCGGATCTCATTCAAATGCTCCGGCTTGATGCTGCCCACCGCCTTCTTGGCAGAATCCAAGATGGGCTGAATCTCAGAGAGCTCCTAAGCCAAAACATGACACACGTTCGTTCCCCCTTTAAGGAGCTGGGGCGTCTAGGGTTTAGCTTCTGGAAATCTGCTTGTGCAATTGGCCCTGGCTCCTTCTCGATCTGCGCCTTCTCCGCGGAATTCTTCTCCTGCTCGATTTGCGTGACGCCTTCCAACTGCTCCACCTCCGCCCTTCGCTCCGCGGAGCGCTGCATGGCGGCGGTGATCCGTTGCAGGGCCTCGGACGCTCGAAAAAAGAACCCGGAAGTGGTTCCAGAGTGGGATTCTGCAAATTCCCATTCGCATGAGTACAAAACCTACTTTTCCACTGGCCTCTGACGCCAGGATCTTCTTCTCCTCCAGGACCGTTTGCTTGGCGATAGCATCTTCCTGAAGCTTTTCCACGGTCTGGCTCACCTGCCAGTGTTTGCCCGCAGTCAAATGAGGGATTCGAGGGGTCCAACCAAAAGATGTAGGAACCCGCCCATCAGGGCTCCCTACATTTCTCCTTAAAGTATCACCCAAAGCAAAGTCACCTTGGGGCCCCAGGAGGTGATGTTTAAGTCTCCCTTGGCTTTTCCCTTGGCTTTCCATTGGCTTTACCTTGGACGTCTCCTGGTTTCTGAATTTAGCTTCCTTCTCAGAATGAAGCTATCCCCCGGGAGATGCTAGGGACGGCTTTTCGGTGGCCTCCTGCAGCTTCAACAGGCCCTTCTGCAGGTGCGAGCTCTGGCCGGAAGCCGTGGAGATCTTGGCCGAGTACATGGCGTGGCACGCCTGCCAGCTCGGTGTTTGTTTTGGGCCGTAGAGGAAGGGGTTTCTTTTATGTCCTGAGCTGGAACCCCTGGACCCTTGGCTCCCCTGTCTGGCAAGTATGCAAAGAATCAAGACGGCGGATGTCCGCAAGGGAAAGAATCACAGGGCCGGATATCCGCAGCAATAGTGGGACTACAACAAAGGAAGCCACTTCCCAATTATCCAGTCCGATTCTCGGAACCTATTGGGACTCGGGACCGTCCACGCTTCACTTCGGGTCACTGCACGCCTGGAGCAGCGTGATGAAATGCCGGGGGCACGCGCCCTTCGCGGCCTGGGAGGCGTGGATGAACTGCAGCATGGGGCCCAAGTTCCTTGGACGCGGCACAGTCCAAACAACTCCCAATGCTCAGCGGCCCCTGTATTTGCATCATTTGCATCATTCATAACTTGCATCATGTCAGTTACAGCGGGACTCTTCCGGAAACCCCGGACAAGACCGGAAGCCGGACGGAGCAAACCGTTTTAGACGCGCTCTAAGTGAAGAGTCGTCCTCTTGGAGTCCAAGATCTCCTCCCCGAGGATCCTTTGCGCGATGATGGTCTTGCTCTGCTCGGACCACTCGTCCAGCCAAAGCACCGTAGTGCACGAGAAGAGCGCCGGGTTCGCCGCGCAGTAGGGCAGGAAATGAGGGTGGGAGGGGTCCATGGACAGGACCACATGCAAGCGCTGCTGCACCTGACAGGTGCGTGAGTCGCAATTCATGGCTCAAAGCACACTTCATGAACCTGAAAAACTGATCATGGTCCCTGAAAAGTTCTGATTTGGCAGGGTGCCCTTTTCTTTGCTATCCACTCTTAATCAAACTGAGTAAGGCTTTTCAAATGTCCTGTGCTCAGTTATTCCCCCCATCCGGCGTGGGATGACCCCCGCTTGATACGAAAGGGGGATCGCAAACTCAAAACCTTACCCTGCATTGCCACTCAAACATTACTACAAGAAGATATTATTTCTTCCACTTGGCCTTTCGGTGAAGTTTCAAAATAAACCAAAGGCGAAATTTATCTTAACCCTCTTGATCAATCAGCCCTGCTGATCACATCCATTTTCCCCAGACCCTAAAAACTCCACAGAACCCTGCCTGCCCCCCCCCCCGGCCAACGTTTTCACCCCTCACCTGGTTGCAGAAGTACTCGAAGGGCGTCCTGGCACCCCCGCCACGGCCTTGGGCGGCGGCCCACTCCTCTTTGAGCGGCGCCAGCAGCGGCTCGAGCTCCTCGGAGTAAAAACGGAAACAGACATGGTCCCCTTTTTCCATTGTTCTCTCATTTAAAGGGGACCTCTTTTTATTGTGCAAACAAGAGACCAGGTAATTGTTTAAACACAAATGGTTGAAACATGTTGAAGCAACCAGCCTTCGTTGGACAACCACTACTAAAATTATCAATTCCCGCGTTCAACAACCAATTTGATAAACTCTACCAATCTAATAGTCTCAAAGGGAAACCAAAAGGATGTTGTCTGAGGTTCCCTTCAACTCAACCGGGAAACCAAAAAGAGGAACAGTGCCTTAAGCACGTTTGAACAACGTCTTGGCTCGCACCCTGCTCCTCGGGGGTCCAAATGCCTGGAACGTCCCCGGCGCTGAGCAGGGAGTTGATGGACTCCAAAAACTCCGACTTCAGCAAGTGGTGATCCTCCAGGAACAAGATGGTCGGCTGCTTCTCCTGGACAAGGCACGACCAAAGAGCTGCCAGGCTTCAAGTATACTCCCCCCACAAGACAAGGACAAATCCAGTCATTTCACTTCTGCTTAGGAGCCACGCCAGTCATCTGCATCACTTGCTTCAGGTCCCTCTTCCATTCTTTCTCTCCATAGCGCCGGGCAGGGGCCGGACTGAAGACGGCCAGGCGGTGCATGTGCGCCAGCAGGGAGATCACCGAGCGCTTACCCCCGCCGGACCGGCCCACCACCAGCAGATCGCTGGCCACTGGCGCCGCCAGGGCCCGATCCATCCAGCTGAGCTGCTCCAAGACTTCGGGCACCAACTCGATGTCCAGATCTTTGACCTCCCGCTGATACGACTTCAGCCCGTTCTGCACCATCTTCATGTAGTCCTCGCGCCGAGTAGATGGGTCAAACGTGGTCAATCCGGAGTTTGAACGTAGTGTGCATCGCGGTAAACAAGGTCCATTGGGTGTCCCTTGCAGGGAAGTTATGGGTCGTGTCATGTCGGGTCATAACCCTGTCCTCTATGGTCACCTTCTTCATCTCCCCGCTTGGCACGCCCTCCTCATTCTGAGTCAGCATCGAGGTAAAGATCAGCTTGTCCACCTCCACGTCCATGCCCAGGTACTGGATCAGCGCGTTGCGCAGCAAAGCGTCGAAGTGGTTTTTGGCCTCGTCCCCCACCAGACGGTCCCGGAAGATCCTGGCAGCCTCGTAGGCCCAGGCCTCAATGAAGGTCTCCACTGAGACTACCTCGTAACGCAGCAATTGCAGAATCCACTGCGTGAGGTCCCGGGGGTTGAACAGGTAGTGCTCGTGGTCGTCCACCGTAAACTTGGCCTTCATGTTGGAGTAGATGTCCACCATGGCTTCCGCAACCTTGTCGCACAGGCCATGTGCTCGATCGGCCACTCCTTGCCAGTGCGGAGCGGACAAAGTCGCTCGAAGGAAGTGCGAGTAGACTTCCACCAACTCCTCTGATGTTGGATAGGAGATGGAGCAAACCCGCACATTGGCAGTGAACCGAGTTGCAAGGCGATGTCGCCCAAGAGTGCTTGCTGGCGCAATGGAAGCCACAATCTGGATGTGCTCCAGCTGCACAAACTCCAAATCATCATCATAGAAGCCCTTGTGCATGACCGCCTGCTGCAGGAACATGATGATCTCAGAGGTGTCGTACTTGTCCGGAGTGGGCAGGTTGATGTCCTTCAAGTACAGCACCAGCCTCCTGCCTTCCCGGGGCCGGTAGATGCGCCCCGTGTTGCCAGTGGAAATGCTACAGAACTGGCGAAGCTTCTGAAGCACGTCCTGAAAGCAGTGCTTTTGGATGGCGAAGGCACACCAAGCAGCAAACCGTTTGGGTTCCACCTGATTTGGGCTTGTCTCGAAGTAGGACCCCAAAGTGGTGTTCCTTCTGATTCCCCTTCCACCAAACCTCAAACAGCGTACCCTCAGAATGTTTGACACACGAGTTTCGGGAAAAATCTCCTTGGAGGAGGTCTGCGCGTTGCAGTTAAGCACCGCCACATTCAGCGAGGCGTCCGACTCGTTCTGCAGTCGTTGGATCGCGTGGCGAATGAGCAGGTTCTTGCCCGCCCCCTCGGGGCCGCTCACGATGAAGGGCTGCTCCTGTTGTCCAAACCCACCAAGAGACAGGGACATGAGTGACAGCCCCTTCAAGCACCACCTATCCGATTTAGCCAATGGAAACTCAGTTCAACATGTCAATGTGAAATCATACATGTGTATTTTGCTCGGAATTTGTCCAAGGCCATGTTGCAGGAGGGGTCCTTCTGGAAGGCGGGAGGGTAAGCAAAGGGAAACTCAATGCAAACCAAAGGGAAACCAAGGCAAAACTGCTTTGGTTAACCAGCGGAGCACCAAAGGCTTCCCGAAAATCGGGCGGGTCCTGAGCCAGCCAAGTGGAGAAGAGGTCCATGTTCCGCAGCACCGTGGAGGTGGGCACCAGCGGCGGCAGCACCGCAGATCTCTGCACCTCCTCCAAGGTGATCTCCGAGGTCGCGGAGGAGAGCTGGTACCCCACGATCAAAGACTCCACCACCTGTGACGGTCCAAGCAAACAAGCTGTCCATTTCCGGCCATACCCCAACTTGTTTTTACAAAATAAAGGAAATTGCCAACGGTTCCCTCAAATGCTGGGAACTAGAATCGGTCGGGTGAGCTGGGACCAGTTTCGGCGGTTCAATGATTCAGGCGTCCATACGGATAGGGCAAATGAGGGAGGAGCCAAGTAATAGAGACTTCGGCCAGCAGCGACTAAAAGCCAGTCTGCCACTTCCAGCCCACTCACCCCTCCCTCGACCCGTCCCCTAGCCCTATTGGCCCGGCCTGGCAATGCAACGGCTGGCTGGGGTCGGGCATGTTCTCGTTGGCCCATTTGAAGGCCTCCCGAGTCAAGGCTGCCCGGTCCTCCTCCGAGACGTTGCCGCCCAGGCCCCGGCAGATGGCCAGCAGGAAGTTCTGCTTGGTGATGCCGCGGCCATCCTCCGACTCCTGGCGCGCAGAAAGGCAGCCGCAATGTGCCTCTTCCCGGGGGGTTGGACTTGATATGGGCGGATGGGCGGGCACAGGTAGGTGGATGGGTTGATGCCAGTGGATATGTTGATGTTGCGTTCGACTTTGGGAAAGCTCGTCGCCGCAAATACAAACTGCGTCCGAAATGCCGCAAATACAAACTGTGTCCGAAATGATGTATGTATACGTCAGGAAAGATGGCAGAAACAAACAGGTCCCGTGACAAAAGGAGCCTGTTCGCCGAGTTTTGGCACAGCTCATTTATGAAATTGTCCTCGGGCCGAACATCTTTCATCAGGGTGCCATCGTCCGACCGGGAGTACTGCGTGATTTGATTCCCCATGGTGGCACACGACTACACACCATCATGTCTGTGCAGCGTTTGCTTAGAGACAACGCATCAACGCTTGCTTGCGGGGTTGCCAGTTTTCTCCCCCGGTGCCTCACCCCTGCTGAGGTGGCCCAAGACGTTGCTCACCATGCCCATGCGGGTGGTCTCAATGGCCATCTCCTTGGGCCCTTTGTAGAGCCACTCCAAGGCCCGGTAGAAGAGCTCGTCGAACCAGGCCTCCAGCTGCGCCTGGCGCTCCTCTGGCTGCTTCAGGATCCAGGAGGTGACCTTGCTCTGATGGGGACTTGCAAAAAGCGGTCCACCTTCTTTGGGTGAACTTTGGTGAGTGGTGATATACTTGGTGACTGTCATGTTCGAACAAGTGAAGAAGCCAAAGGTCACAGCAAAAAGCAGCCGAGCGACCAAAGGCTTCACGTCCACGTCTTCTTCAGACAGGAAGATCATGGTCAAGCGGCTGATGGTGGCCGGAGATGCGAACCGGAGGTGATCCGTCTCGAAGACGAAGTTCACATTGGTGCCGAACTGAATACGCTCGCCGTTGGGCATCGTCAGCAAGCGGTTGTCGTCCAAGACACTGTTCAAACTTTCCACCCATTCCGGGTCGATGTCCCCGTCGCAAACAATCCAATTGTGGGTTGTCGAAGGCTCCTTGATGACTTTTCGTGCACTGGCTGTCAGGACTCCATCAAACCATTCCCGGGTATCATGGTCCATGTGCCCGAGCAGTCGGATTCTGTGCATGGACTTGGGATTCATCACATGAACCACGTACTTCTTGCCCTGCTTCTTGTATGCTGTTTCCAGCACTTTCCAGATAGTTGATTTGCCGCAGCCGGATGGTCCCACGATCCCAACACCCATGCGCTGCTGGCAGGCTTCGTGGAACTGCAGCATCTTGTAGATCTGTGTGTCAATCTCAGCCAGGTGCATTTCTCTGACAGTCTCTCTGATCACCGCCTCCAATTCTTTGTACTCAATATCCCTGACATTGATACCAGGGAAGAGGTCCACACACAGGTCTTGGAAGCGCCTGAGTCAGGGGTGTGGCCAACCCCCTGTTTAAGCATATTAATATGATTCAAACCCCTTTTGCTTGAGCATCCTCCTTTGGGTTCTCCTTAGGTGGCCATGGCATAGTTTCAGCAAGATTTGCGCGCCTGGAGTCGGCAAACGTGAGCTTGGACAAAGTGTTCATCCTCACCGCCTTCAGTAGCAGCACCGCCTCCTCGTCCTCCCTCAACGCTTCGCTCTGCGCGGCCTTCGCCTCCTGGGACGATGTTTAAACTGTTCACACCTCGTGCCAGGACGGATACCTTGGGGCTCCCGGTGAAGAGCCAATCTTCAAGTTCCCTTTTGTAAGAAAGCCCCTGGAGCAAAAGTTGGTTTCACAAAAGTTGCGTCCTGCAACAGGCGCCCGGCCAGCGTCAAAATGGGCTTCAGCGCTCGCAGGCCCCAGTCGTAGTGCTGCTGCGCGCTGAGCAGCTGCCGCGACAGCAGGAAGAGAGACACGATCTTCTGGGCCAGGACCTGGTTGAAAAGGAAAGGGCTGGCGTCAAAATGGGGGACGCCCAGCAACAAAACCGAACCCGCAAAAAGGGGAAACATCAGACCATGAGACCATGGGTGGCTTTCGATTTCCTTTGCACCAACTCTCCTTGGAAAGAGAGCGCCCGGCCTTGGCGCTTCCGAAGCCCTCCGCGAAGAGCATCACCTCTGCGATCAGCTCGTTGTCCGGCACGCTCATAGCCACCTCGGACAACACAGCGGACCGGCGGAAAAACTAGCTGCGGGCTCCCGTGTCAGTTTGGTACGGAGATTAACGGGAGTTCATATTGTCCTTATCTGCACTCACACGTTGGTTTCTTGAAGCTATAGCGTTGCGGCCGTCCGCTTGAGGCGCTGGCCGGTCTGAAGAGCTGCTTCAAGTTGTCCGGCAGCTTCTGACGCCCGCCGTAGCCCTTGGTGGCAGGGTTCAGGGTGATGAAGATGCCCGCATTGTGGTTCACCTGACGTGGGCGGGGGTTGGGAGGCATCATTTACCCAATTTCTCCCCCAAAGAGAGCGATGTTCGGAAATACAACATGTAAGGTGAACAAAGAAATGGGCCCCAATGATTGTTCTCTGGAATTGTCCGGGCTTGGCTGGCCCGCCCCACCGACGAGACGTAGCAAAAAACATCCCCCAACATGTCACAACCCTACAACCCTCCGGCCAAGTGCCAGTTGTTGTGTTTCCCTTTCAGCGCATTTCATTGTTCCGTTCCATTCCTGGTCGTGCCTGCACGTCCCGGTTCAAGAGGTGCACGGTGGAGTGGGAATTCTTGATGGCTGCCTGGATCAGCTGCACGGATTGGGAGATGGCGCTCATCTGCTCCTGTGCCATGGTCACGCTGTTTGAAGCCGTATAGTTTCAGTTAACTTGAAATCCCAAAGTTAACAACTAACAGCCATCCCTGCCAACCCCAAAGGCTCAACCGCGAAGGAATCAGATGGAACCGGTCTATGGCACGCCTCCAGCAAGCGGTTGAACTCGTCGAAGCAGCCCCAGGCCCCACACCGCACCAGGCCCACGAAGATCCGGCCCATGGCCTGGGAAATGGCTGGGTCTTCCGTGGAAATTGAGGTTCCCCAAACGTCCTTGGGAAAATCGGAGAGATCTTGAAACATGTAGTAACATGTACTTGCTAAATTGAAACCTATCCCATATTCTAAGCAATGGGAAACGAGTGGCCTGAAAGTCGATGCCCTCGTCGCAGTTGAAGACCAAGACCTGTCGCCCCAGACACCCGCCCAGCGCCTTCACACTCTCCGTCTTGCCCGTGCCGGCTGGGCCGTAGGGATTCCCCCCGTAGCCCAGGTGCAAGCCATGCATCAGCGTCAAGTAGCACTTGTCCGTCAAAGGCGTATGCACCAACTTCGGTGCATTGCCCTGGTACTCAAAGGAGTAGAACTGCTCGCACTCCAGCATGCGCACACTGCAGGGCTTCTGCTGCATGCTGGCCCCCTGCTTTAGGTAGTACCGCAGCTGCCGGAACCAGCTCCAATCCGAGAGCTTCTGAACCTTCTGCACCAAGAGGTCCTCCAGCACTGCGATGTTGTGGATCAGATCCAGGATCAGAGATTTCAACTTTGCCTGAGCAAGGGCCCCATCGAAGGACAAAGATGTCAAAGAGCTCAGCTGCGATTGCAGGTCGCCCTTCAACTGGAGAAGCTGGCCGTTGCTCATGAACTTCTCAACGCTGTAGGTGAAGTGGATGTTTGCACTCAAGCAGAGAAGTTGAGAAGGGTACCTCTCGAACTGCTGCATATCCATCTCCGACTGAGCATAACAGCCCTGAAGCTGTGTTGCAAGCGTTGAGAACATCTCGTTGGACAAGTTTGACAACCACTCCTCGACTGGCAAAGGCTCTTCGCCCTCTCGCACCACCACTGGATTGCCCAATGGCACATTTTCCTTGAGGGAACTGTTCATGGCCACAATACGGGTGATGTTGGGGTCGAAGTCCACGGTAGCGATGCCCGCAAAGAGTTTCTTCAAGTGAGCTTGGATCACTTCTGGGTTGCTGGACTGACCCAAGATCTCCAGCAGATCCTCGTCGCCGATGAAGTACAGCCGCGGGAATGCGGACCGCTTCTCTTCCAGGAAACTGTTGAGAGCTTTCTGGCACCGCTCCAGCTGGTCCAGCATATTGGCGAACTGATCCTTCAGCCCACGCACCGTGCACAAGTAGTTCACCTTCTTTTGCGAGCCCACGTTCTTCATGATCTGGCGGTACTGGTTGTTGACCTTGTCGAAACGCTCCTTCTCACGAGGTAGAGAGCCTCGCCCGAAGATCGGCTCAAGGTAGACCCACTTTCTCTGAACCTTGTTCATGCACAATAGCAGGCCATCCAGCAGTGCCAGTTTCTCTTCAAACTTGTCCACCTGATCCTTAAAGTTTCCAAAGAAGCGGGAGTCCTTGAGCGATCCACAAAGACTCTGCTTCTCCGAAACCTCGGACATGAGGTCCTTCCAGTCTTTGATGAGTGGCACGACGGCACCTTTCACCTGATGATCCATGAAGTTGAACTCTGCCTGTTCGAACCAGGCGGACACTTCCATCACCGCATCCCGGATGGTGACTTCCCCAATGGCCCGTGCCGTGAGCTCCTTGAGGTCGTCGATCCTCTCCGCGATCAGCGAGAGCCGGCCGGTCAGGTGCCCAAACCTCAGCTCCTGGGTCATATATCCTCAACATTACCCCCCAGTTTGTTTGGCTTGTGGCAGGGGACGTGTTCTAAAACGGCTCGTCTGTGAGGCGCTCCTCCAGGCGAAGATCGGTAGGCAGGCCCAAGAGGGTGAAGAGGCTCTTCCAGTGCTCCCGCTCGAAGGGCTCCCCGGTCATGGCCTTCAGCGCCGGCTGGGCCAGGTTCAAGCGCTGCACCTTCTCCGCCAGCAGGCTGGTGACCCGGTCCCTTGACACCTCCCGCAGCCTCACCAGCCAATTCTGCGCCAGGTCCTGAAGGACATGGCAAAAAAGACTCCCCCCAAAAAGAACTCACCGGCAAGTGAATGAGCCCTCCAAGTTTGCTGGTCCTCTCAGAGGAGGGTGGACCAGAAGACTGTAAACTTAAGCATCCCTCCACTGCCAAACTGGAGCCACAAGGACTCAACCCTCCTGCAAGGTGAAGAGTCTGGGGCGCAGCTCCAGCCAGGATTGCTTCTCCAGCTCCTCGAACTGGGTGGTGAACTCCTCGAACAAGCTCCAGCTGGCCTGCTGCTTGTTGAGGTCGTCCTGGCGGCTCGTTTCTTTGAGTGGACCCTTTGCAGCGCGGCCTTAAATTGAGGCAAACCCAGGGAAAACCGCAATATTTTGGGGGGCATCCAAGTCCCTGTTTTGACACATCCCTCCTCCAACTCCGCCACGTTTGACAGCTCCGGGGGCGGCAGCCCGAAATCCCCGCAGTCCGCTTGAAGCTCGGTGACCTGTTCCTTGAGGACGCCCCACTCGGACATCCATTCCGTCATTTGCCTTGGTTCTCAGCAAATCAACAGGGCCTTTCAGGATATCCCCGTTAAAGAAAACCACGAGGGAATTTTGTATACGGTCATTCCCTCTTCCCTGAGCACCAGCAAGTTGCTTGGCATACTTTCTGGCATCCTCGATGGTACAGTCATCCGCGGGCTTTGGCTTGAGAGACTGCCAGCGGGACCCAAACTTCTCGATTTCACCGTTCATGGACACGATGCGCTGATCCATCTTTCCTCGCAACTCCTCCCGGAGATCGTGGGCCAGCTGCTCGAAGGTTTCCAAACGGATCAGGAAATCATCCCACTTGTTGTGCACCTCATTCCTGATCGCTTCAGATTGTCGCCAAACAGGCACAAAAAAAGATTCGAACAGTTCCCAACAAGCTTCGCTTCCGCAACCTTTCCGAATCCCCACGTCAACCCTTCCCGCAACCACATCCACTCATCTACTCTTTCTCATGTCAAGGCTCATGTCAATGCCGCTGGCCACCGCTTTCAGGAGCTTGTTCTTCTCCTCCGCGGCGTCCAGCTGCTTCTTGACGTCGTGCTGCTGGTCCATCAGAATGGCCGCATCCGCCTGGGCCTTGCCCAGCTCCTGCACCGTGTCTGGGCGCACGTTCAGCTTCTCCAGCGCCTGCTGATACATGGATACGCAGAATGGAGTTGATGGGGAGTGCGTTGATGGACAGAAGGGGTTTGGAAGACTACATCCCGTTACGTCCGCTTCCATCATTGTCGGAAAGAGGGTAGTTTGGGGGAAAGCTTGGTGTCGTTTGCTGAGTCCAAAAAGAGTAAAATCCTGACTACAGTCATCAGGAAGGGGAATGGAGGGACATTTGCCTGGTGGCCAAACTAAGCATTCCGGTCTTCTGATCAAATCCAGTAGGGGCAAACATTAGAGATGTTACCCAACTTTGACCTCCTGTTTTACTGATGTTTCTGTTGCTGCCGGCCCGTAGATAACTGACATGCCCGAAGCCGGGCGATTGGAAAGCCTCAACTGTGGCAATCAACAGCTTGGCCAAACCTCGCTAATAACCCAATGGGCAAGCCACTCCATTCGACTTTTGTCGAAACCTCCCAACCCCAAAGTTTCTACGATGCATCCAAATTCACGTGGGAATCCTTGACGTGTATCAGCTTGAGACATGTTTCACCATGGCCACGAGGACGGAACCATCAAACCCCAACAGCTGGAGCCCAGGATTCCTTGTGAAACCGCCAAAGGCCCCGGAAGGAACACGAAACCGCACGCTCCGCGCGGTTTTGCAACCTGGACAATCGCGCCGGCGGGACCTGGTCCAGGAATCCTGTCACCGTCTTGGCCTCCTCCATTGCCTTGCGCCGCAGGGCAATGACCAGGGCGTCGCTGAGCCGCTCGAGCTGGTCCTGCATGTGCTTGTGTGCTTGGGTGTGCGCACGCGTGCGTGCTTCTCCTGTGGGGGTGCCTTTCTAAAGTCTGAATCGCTGAGAGTCGGGGCCAGGAGCGGCAAGTATACAATATGTCTGCTGGAACGGGCAAAAATAATTGGAAGATCTCAAAAAACAAATATCAGAAAGCCTATTGAAAGCGTTGGGTCTCCTCTATGACAGACTTCAGGATCACTGTGCTGATGGTGAAGCAGTCTATCTTCACAGTGTCCGGGATCTTGTCCATCTCCTCACGTGAGCCGGGCAACAGCTCACGGGCATATCAGCATCAAAGCCGGCCATGACAGGTAGTGGAAACGATGTACCCCTCATGAGGCTTCATGCGTGCATATGTCGAACAACTTGGAGCTGCGACACTTGCCATGGTTCAAACTTCGTGAGTGGATCAAACAAAATGCACAGCGCTTCCAACAAAGCAGGTCCCGCTTGTTCTCTGGTTTCTTTTAGTCCCTGGAGGTAGGTCTCTGGCCTTGCGCTTGGCCTTGATGGCCTTGAAGTTCATGTCCCAGTCTTTGGGCTCCGCCATCTCATCCACCAACTCCTGGACCCTCTCTGGCATCATGCCCACCACCAGCCATGGGGCGAAGGAGTTCTGCAGCTGGTGCACCTGGGTTTTCACTAGATTCACCAGATGTATCCCGGAGGGATACACCGCCAAAAGTGAAATTAACCTGAAACTGGGAAGATTGGCTCTTCCAAGAAGCTGATCTTCTAGCCGTTTCAAGGGGAACTCTTATTGGACTCTCCCCTGCCTTCACGAACAAGTCGTTCGCCTTCTGGAAAACCACCGCGATCCCCTCCGCGTTCCGGTCCGGCATGACCTTGTACACGTGGGCAGCACCCTCCAGGCCCTTGAATTGTAAAGGTAGGGAGATGAAGGACTTGATCTCCTTGACAGGCTTCAGTTTAAAATATGCTGAAACCACTATTCTTGCAACAGGTTGGGCGATTCAACCCCACCCTGTTTCACAGCCTCCTGTTTGGCTTTTCTTGGGGGGGGGGACCAGGTCTGGCTCTTTAGAACAATTTTGAAACCAACCCTCCTTGAAGTACAACGTCTTGAGCTCTTCCAACGGTGGCTTCAATTTCAGCTGCTTCTGCGCCAGGATCAAGTCCGCCTTCATCTCGGGCAAGTTCTCATTGAGGCTCTCCAGACCAAAGCGGTACTGTACCTCTTGTCTTCAAAGAGAAACCCCAAAAACAACTGGTGGATCTGCAATGGGCGTCCCGCTTTACACCATTTTGCACACCCCCAACACGTACACCCTTGACAAAGGACAGGCCCACCTCCATGATTTTGAAGATCTGATAGTCCCAGTGGGACTTCCATGGCTTGGCATCTGCCACTTGGCACCCGCAGGCGCCGATGGTGGCATCGATGGCCTTCTGGATCTGTGTCAGCTTCTGCTTCCACTGATCGCGCTGGCGCAGTAGGCTGATGTTGGCCAGTTGGATCACCTCTTGTGACACCTCAGCTGGGGTTCCTCCAGCTTTAGGTCCGTGGACACGCCCAAAACTGGATCCCCTTGTCTAGGGCCATGCTCCAACAGCGGCTAGTGGGTAGACTATCCCATGCATAGGGTTCCATCCAGTTGATGAGTACGGAGCAACATAACCCCCCGCCTGGCTATGGCCGTTGCGCAGGCGCCGGTTCACCCCGCGCAGGCGCTCTGCACCCTCCTTGACGTGGCGGGTGAAGGACTCCAATTGATCCAGCTTGTTCCACTGGACCTTCTTCATGCCTCAAGGACGTGATCTACTTTCGGTATTGGAGTGGTGGCATTCATAGGCGCAGACAGGCGCCGGAGAAAAACAACATGCGGTCGTGCGTGAATCCTGGAAAGCACGTGATTCTCATGTCGCCATGCAGTACTGTGCCTCAAACAGGCCTGAGCCTTGAAATGGATCTCGATACTAAGTATTCGGAGTTGTTGCATGTAAGCGAAGGGCAAGTATGTTCCTTCCTAGGAAACCCCGGTGTGCTCCAATGCAGTCAAATAAGCAGGCACCTTCCTCGTGAACACTTTCGCGAGAAGCCACGGCCACAGTAGAGGGGGGTTTTAGACCATCTTCCAGACTGACTGCTGGTAGGGGTGACGACACGAGGATTTCACCACTCAGCCCAGCTAAATGCAAACTTGGCAAACAGCCCAATGGGGAGGGGGGTAGTCCGACCACTGGTTTGGAGACAGTTCAGACCCAGTTAGGTTATCGGATTTCGAGCCACTGACCTAAAAAATAAAAAATAAAATGAAGGCCATCCGGATTGGGCAGTGGCTGAGAGACATGCTAAGCTGCTAGTGCTGCTTTTCTGCCGCCACGTTTGTGAGGGCAAACGCCAAGTCTGACTGTGGATTAGAATCTGGCATGCTTCCCAATAGCAACGTGTCGTTGCCTTGTGCCATTTTGATGCTCCAAATTTCCCTTTGAAACAACCCCACATTTGGCTTCGTTGGCTTTCCTTTTCAAACCAGCCCTCAACTTCGACGTTTTTCTCTGAAAACCACACCAAGAGAGCGGGTCCAATTCGTTTTCACCCGCCCCCTCAGTATGGTACAAGAAAGTGACCCCAATGAACCACCCCACCAGCCCTTGCGGTTTCTTTCTTGCGGGGATCTCTGCCTTTCCCAAACCTGAAAACCATTGGTAGTCCCCATTCCTTTCAATCACCTGTTGAGCACAACTGAGCCCAGCGCCGCTCTTCTCGTTGAAGAGCTGCTCGAAGGCCAAAGCTGGCTGCAGCACCATCAGCTTCTGCGAGGGCAGCAGCTCCGCCGACCTCGGGAGCTAAGGTCGGCGACTGTCTACCAAGTCTAGCGATGTCAGTACACATCTTGGGGAGAATTTGGTGGATGCCCTAAATTATTGAATTCATGTCCACCAACCTCGTTTGAGGTGGTTCCCTATCAAACAATCACGGCCATGTGACAAGGTGTTGTAGAAGTTGCAGACCTGCTTCAGCTGCACCGCGAAGCGGTAGAACTTCAGCCCGTCCTCGCGAAATGAAATGTGTGGGCGTCTGCTTCGGAAGTCAGATGTGGCGCTCCCAAGAGGTTGGATATGGGGGGAAGCTGGGTCCCAGTGGCTTCATGATTCCCATTTGTATGTTTGCCAGTTTGTATGTTTGCCAGTTTCTCATGCGCTTCCCTGTCTCGCCTGGGTTCGGCATTCAAACATGCATGCGCCCATTCATTCCCCAAAGAGAGAGCGCGTCTCTGGCCAAGGCGGGCTTCCCATCTGGCCTGGCGGGCAGGGCCCAACAGTTGGGCCCCTTGCGGCGAAGCGATTCAAGGTCCTGCACCGCCGCCTTGACCTTGCTGGGGATGTTGCAGCCCATCTGCTCGAAGACCCGGGCCTCCTTCACCAGCTCGATGAGTCGCTCCGAGTAGGTGATCTGCCAGAAAATGGACATGAGAACAAAACAACAAGTGAATGGTGGCCAAGCAATTACGAAATCATGGGAATCACTAGCTCAATTCATTCTTTAACAAAAACAAGAAACAGTCTCCAACCCTTTCTTTGATATCAAAGCGAGCCCACCTGGTAAGTAGCTTGTCACTTTGATACGAGCCATTTCAATTTCCCAACCTCCTGCCCTACAAGTACCTGCCTGTCAACCACCAAAACGAAAGAAAGCCACATCAAGTTGGCCTTTCCCAAAGGTGCTTAAAGTTGCCCTTGGGGAAAAGAATAGAATCAGAACTTCCACGTCAGAAATGGGGGTTGATCAATATTCCTGGCCCCCGAATGATGGGCAACTTTTCCCATTTAGTGGAAAGATCTAATCTTTTCAGTGGCTTCCCCAATGGTCATCCCATGCAAAGGAACTTTTTATCAACCCCCAGATCCAACTAGCCTTTCTGGGTGGTTTGTAAGCTTGGAACCCCCAAAAGAAACCTTCGCCTTGAGGGCGCCCTGCTGAGCGGTGTCGAAGTCCATGACGCGGGAATTCATCTCCAGGGCGATGGGGTCCTCGGGGTCCCGGAGCTGACTCTCTACCTCCTCGCACCAGTCCTCCGGGCGTTGCGGTGAACATGGCAGACTCAAACGGTGCGATAGGTATTGTGGGAATGAACCCTGGCTTTGATCCCCTTAAAGGAAACCACCAGTTGGAGGGATGTTTTATAGGCTAGGGGGCATTCCCTCATTCCCTGCTGAGCACCAGCAAGCAGACTCGAACAAACAAAACCTGCTCCGTATCTGGAAGTGGTTGCAAAATAGACCCGTGTGGGGTGGGGTTTCTTCTTCCGCCCTCCAAAGGGCACAAGAGCAAGAGCTACAGGTTGGATGGTGCCGGGGGTGCCAAAATTCACTTTGACAAGCGTTGACTAGCAACCACTGGGAGCAACCTCTCAATGGGAGCAATTTGGCTCTTCCCAAAATACAAAGAAGCCTGAAGACTGCAACCCTTTGCGGATCCAGCCACATCTTGGCAAGCCCCGCCTTGTATGCCTTGTTCCGATACTCCTTCAGCTCGGCTCGGACCTTGCGGTAGGTGCCGCTCACCTGAGTTGCGCACCCTTGTGGTGGAATGCAAACGAACCAATGGACAAATCAAACGCTAGCTTCCTCGTTGATCTCAGGATAAGGAAGCCATTGCTGTCGCGTTCAACCGGGTCTTGGCGAGTGACTGAGTGTATTTTCGCTGTGCAAACTTGCAAAAGGAAACTAAAGCTTGCGCTACCACAAGCTGGAGTCGCTTGTACATTGTGTGAGAGAGTCCACAAGGCTTCCCTGCGAGGCGACGCTGCAAACCTCTGGCCAAAGGAACCAGCAGCAGTGTGCCCAAAACATCCCTGAAGGTCACTGGCAAGTCTCCATTTTGACACCTTCAAACAAAAAAGGGGATAGAAATTGTCCAAAACATTGTGTAAGCTCTGGAAAAGTTGCTTTCCCTTCCGTTTTCCTTGAGAACAACCCCAAGTTTTTGGGGTATCTTCACAAAAGCACCTCAACCATTTCACCAAGTGTGGCGCAAAAGCGACGGCACGAAGTTTGCTTTCTGCTGAGCCAGGGCGCCTTGCCTGCAGAGTGCAGGTCCTTGAGGAAGCCCGCCAGGGGCCGGGCGGCCAAATCCGCCTTACTGCGGAAGTGCTCCACCCAGACCATCTTGCGGGCATGCAGGCTCATTCCTCACATGGTTCGCCAAAACAATCCCTTCGATATGATTCTGGAAATATTGACAGTAAACCTACCAGAAAGCATGGACAATTACGGGGTCCGCCTTGTGCGCCACTTGGACTATGGGGGAATTAACTGTAGCTCCCTGTGCGACTGGGCCTCATGCAGCCATTGAGGTGGGAAAACCAAAGACACACTCACGATGATTTTACCGATTCCGAACAACATGTTGGATTGAGCTTGCTCACAGCTTCACACATGTTTGATCTGAACGATTGGCACACTCCGCCTCCACCTTTCCCACCCCTCACCCTGCCCACCCCTTCCCTTCCCACCGTCCCTCGTATGGACAGAATCCTGATCCACTAGAATTGAACCCCTCAAAACAACCCTAAAAAAATGCTGGGGCGCGCCTACCAACGGGCCAACGGGCGCGCGGATTTTGTCCAGTCCCCTCCCGACGTGCTCCCGTCCTCTGCCGGCCGGGAGGTTGTTGGGGTCGAAGGTTTCCAGCTCCGACTGCACGCGCCCCAGGAAGTCGTCCAGCTCCGTCAAGAGCCGCTCCCGCTCGTTGGTCAGGGACTCCCGGATGTTCTTCCTGTAGTCCAACTATGTCTGCATATACATCGATATTATAGAATGTGTATATGTGTATATATATATATGTGTGTGTGTACCCAACCCTTTCTGTATGAATCTATTTACTAATACGTATATTCGGAAGTACACAGTTATATCTGCTTAGGTGTGTACTTTTTGTTGGTTTGATTTGAAGCCAAATGGAAGCCGACACCGAAGAGAAACCAATTTGAGGGTCCTACCAAGAGCCATGCCCCTTGGAGATTGAACCAAACGAGCGCGCATCAGTTGGGGGTCAAAGGGAAATCGGTCTGCCTGAGCGTTACTAAGGATCTAGGTGCTTGTCGCAACAAAAGAGGGCCCATCCGCTATTTCGGGCTTTCCACGGGCAACCCAGAGAAACCAACCATGGCTCTGAAGTAATTGTAAGAGATTGCCATCAACGGTTGACAAGCACCTCAATGACTGATGAAAGTGGCCTGATTGATTGAACCGCGATCATCCAATTGCAAGAAGTCTTGACCCTCTCTAGTTACTGCACGACTTGCTAGTGTTCCCGCGCTAGCCAACATCATCCTTCCTGTGGGGTAGGTCGGTCCCATGACGCAGTCTCAAAGAGGCCTCTTACCTGACGGCTGAACAAAACTCAGTATGTTTGCCCCTGTGCTCGGGCCTCTGGACTGTCCGAACTTCAAGGCAAAGGAAAGCAAAAGAGAAGCCCTCGGCCCATCTGCCAAAGTGAGGAGGCCCACACCCCCATGGCCCATCGTCCCATGCCCCGAATGGCAGCCAAAAACAAGCAACAATTCACCCATGGCTTGTCGCAATAGCCCACCGCGCCTCGTAAAGTTGAACTAACTGTTTCAAAGGCGAACCCCCGGAGCCCGTGGCTCATAGCCATGGGGCCCATCTGGCCGTGCATTTTGGAGAGTACCCTTTTGGGGGTATGTTAAAAGGGAAGCCCGTGTTGTGGGGTTCAAATCCCTTTTGTGACACCAAGGGAATGCCAAGATTCATCAACCCCTCGGTTGATTAAAAAGGGACCCTTCACCCATCTGGACCTTGCCTCTCCAGCAGATCTTGATACCTTTGGAAGACCCGCACCGTCTGCGCGGGGTTGGACGTCTTCGCAAAGAGCTCCGCCCTGACGCGACGGGCGATTTAGCCCCTTGAATCTGAGCCATGTTTCACACTAACTTCCCCATTCCTTCCAGGATGCTTCTTCTAGAAAACCACCCAAAACTCTGGGCAAACAGCTTGAACAGAATGGAAAATCAACCCCTAGAACCATGGCTTAAGCAACCTCCCATGCTTTTCCTTGAAAGGGGACCAGTCAAGACAGGAGTTGTTTCAAACAAACGCAGTCTAAACCAGGGTCTGGATTCTTTAAAAGGGTATGTTTCAAAATTAGGGACCACTTGTGGTTGGTATTCGTTGACTTTCTGCAGAGTCCTAAGACTATTCACAAACGGGGTAGCCAAACAGGGTCATCAAATCACTTGTTTAAAAAAGGACCAGTGTAAACAATGGTCAGAGCCAGGGGTTTCGGCTTCCCTTCAAAGGAGTCCATCCAGTTCTTTCCAATTTCGCCCCGCCTGAGGCGCTCCGCCACTCGCGCCTCGATGGGCGCCATGCGGGCCTCATAGTCGCCGAGCGCGGAGAGCCAGGCGGGGACGGTGTACTCGTTGTAGCTGAAGGCCGACAGCTTGGCGAAGGGCTCGAAGCAGCTCTCCACCTCAGTGCCACAGCTCTTTTAGTCGTTGGTTTGCAAAATGGGTTTGACTCTGGAGTGCTTGGACTCTTTGCTGGGAAAATATGGAATGTATGAACACCAACCAGCTCGAGGTTCTATGGTAGAATTCATAGCCAGAAACGCAAAACACCGTCGCACGCTGTGTAGCGTGGCATTGGCTCGTTGACGTCACAAAAACGGGACCCTGCAAACTGGTCCAACCAGCTTCTTGAGCGCCCAAAACCCAGAGATCTCAGAATCTCTGACTGTAAGCCCACCAGGCATTCCGAGTTTGGCCCATTTCGAGAGGCCCACCAATTCTGGCTCCATTTTGACACGCACAGAGAGTTGAACACAAGTCCCTTCGCCTGCATGGCCTTGAGCTCCTCCTCGCTCAGCAGCTTCAGGATCTGATCGTGCTGGCCCCGCAGCTGGCTCACCTCCTGGATGCGGGTCGCCAGGTTGCTGAGGAAATGGTCCTTGTACGCCTCCCCCTCCCACGTATTCCTGAGCACGAACGTGTCTCTCATGCTTTTCGTGCCTCTTTTGTTGTGGTTTAGGGGGACACCAAAAGAAACCAATCTGAAGGGTCACAGATTTTGAAAAAAGCCCAAAGAATAATATGCAGGCCAATGGATTGGGAACATGTTTTTGTTGGGGGCATTGGGTAGGGTCAAATGCGAGACCTTAGAGTGGGCTTGGAGACTAAAGTTAAAATAAGTGTAGTAAACGTGAGTTTGGAAATCTTCCTTGCTCGTGCGAACAGAATTGCTGAGTGGTGCGAGGGGTTCAGAAGGTAACTAGAGTTGAAGTTTGGGAGCTCAGTTTACGGCCCAGGTGCTCAGTGGATCGCCACTGCACATCTGTGAGATCCAGCGTAATCTCGTTCCATCGCTCGCAGACTTTGTGCCCCTCGCGAATGTGCTTAGACACTTGCGAGAAGGAGGAGGTCCACACGTTCAGGCTGTTGAGCCGGGACTGCACACAGCGCCCGAAGGCGCCAGACAGAATCCTCAAGAAGTGCAGCATTCGTGCCGCAGGATATGCCGGGGTGGCCTCACTCTGCCACAAACCATCCACTGCCTCAGAGTTGAGCAATTCAACCCCCTTATTGACATATGAATTGAATTTCACTTTTGCTTTTTCTACCTGGTTGCTTTTTCCTTAATAGAATAAACCCAAGCGATCCAGGGCCTCCATCACGTTGTCCGTGAACTCCAGGAGTTGCGCGAAGGTCTTTTTGGACATCTCCTCCAAGCTTGGGCAAACTGTTTCAACACGTCGAAATGCCTATTGCTTCAACACCTGAGTCACAATCAAAACCCGGTATTGAAATGGTCTACCCAGAACCATGTAAAGAATTAAGAAGGCGGCCGCAACTATTTCTGGCTGGGACTGCCCCTTACTAACCTTCATCTACCCAGGTTTTGATTGTGGCTCACCTTCCTTTTGGCTTCCCTTTGCAGGGACCAAGCTTGTTTGTTTTCTTTGTTTTGTTTTTTTACATTTGGGTGTCTCTTTTGCGGGCACCCTTTGAAGGTTGGCCAGTTGAACAAGAAACCAAGAACGCCACCACTTGGGGGTCCCCGAATTCGGATGTCCAAACCCAACGCCTCCAAGTCCGAGGCAATGGGGGACAAGGCTTCCGAGAACTTCGTGGCGCGGTCCACCGCCGAATCACCCACCCCGGTCGCATTCTTCAGCTCCTTGATAGCCCCTTTGAACATGCAAACAAAAACCGCCCATGTTCAGCCCTGGTGTTTACACCGAGTTTATCCCATGTTCAACCTTCCTTTGGTTGTCAATTTCAAAAGGTCGTTCAGAATCTGGCTCCAATTTCGCAGCCCTGTCCTCCCAGAACCGCACCTCGTCGATGGGTGTGACGATGCCGGACACGTCCGAATCCTCGAAGTCCCCCACGTTGCGATTCCGCAGGCCCCGGCGCAGGGAGGCGTTGAGCCCCGCGTCCAGCTCCACCAAGCAGTCCGTCAAGCGCCCCTCCAGGCCGTCCGCCTCTTTGCCACTCTCCACCAAAAGCGGCATGAAGACTTCGCGCACGTTGTAGAAGAGACTCCGCACCGGGGACATTCGCAATGACGATATCATGACGAGTCTGGGGATGTTACCTTCTGTCAATGGCTCATAGGAAGTCTTGATGAAATGCATCTCTGGAACCCCCTCCATGTAGGAGGAAAAGCCCAGCTGCAAAGTTACAGTGCGTTTCGACGTGTCACTGGAATCATTCTCCACCGCCTGGAGAACCTTCTCGTTTGGATGGTCCAAGAACTTCTCCAAGCATGTATTGGAGGTCGTGTTGCTTCGAAACTCATTGCGTGGTATATTCAGCACACTGATGATGCATTGAACGATATACTCCTTCCGCGGGTCATTCATGGCGCCTTGGGCAACCTACGAGGACTACGCATGCACTGGCAAGGATGGACTCAAACTGAAGACGGTAGAGCTCTGAGTGCCATCTGAACGCGTATGCCAGGCATTCGATTGATCTTGTGATTTTTGAAGAGCATGTCCGAATTGTCGGGATCCGTGCGAAACACACTTAGCACATCTGGCAGACTCATGACTGTATAATCCTGGCTGTTCAGCTGGAACGGCCGGCGGCGAGCGCGCTCAAGCTCATCTGGGCACTCATTCTTATTTGCATTCATGCTGCCGACTGCCTGCTGGCCTGTGCTTAATGGTTGCCCTGCGCGCCTAGTTTAACTTCTAGCTGCTCTTAGCATCTCAGCATCTAGCCAAGTCCCGAACTCAGACTCCAAGTCGCGCATTCGCAAGTGGCATCCATCAACTGCCTTCAGAGGTAGCCTTGGAAAAGAAGCAAGTCTTGCACTCGGCTTTTTGTTGTGGCGCTCAAAGGATCTTGATGCGGCGCCGGCCACCAAGCCGCAACTCCTGCACGCACAAAGCGGGACGGAACAAAACGACACAGGTGTGCCGTCGCGGGCTGGGCACGTGTTGTCAGACTTTATACTTGCAATCACTTGTATTAGTGCCTTGCGATGCGTGCCGATGTACTGCACATTGCATACTCTCATCAAAACGTGTTGGTTGAAGGCAAGATTGTCGATATCAGAACATCGTTCAGCATGTTGTTTATACATACAACGCAAACATGGCAAACACCGTCGTCGTCTGCATGCTCCACCCTTTGCTTTGACAAAGGTAGGTGACAGTTTGTTGAGATCTGAAATCAAGCGTGCGCCAGTGTCGTGCGTGTGTTTCCATACAGAATGAGTTCGACTTGCCTTGCATGTCACAATGGTTGAGTCATTGCATCATGTTTGCAAAGAAACAGCAGGAAACGACTGCATACGTCACAAAAAGTCGGCCCTAGGATTTCGACCTTCGCATCTCCACCCCCTTCCGCAAACTGGCACATCCGGTCCTTGCGCACCCTTGTTTTTGGCGCAGCTGTTGCCAGCTCGCGATCTTGGGCCTGCAAGATGGTCCATGCCAAGGAGCTTTTTTGCAAAACCATGAAGGGCGACTCATGTGGCTGCCCCTTGGCGCTTCATACGCACGCGCAGCCAACCACGAGAAACCCATGGAAAACGATTGGAAACCAACGCACTCCTCATACCAGTAGAGCCGGCGAAGCCGGTGGGCGGATTTTTCAAAAATATAAAAACTATAGTTCTCTTTCTCTTTCTTTTCTTGACTCTTTTTCTCTTCTTCCTTTTCATTGTTTCTTTTTCTCCGTCATTCTTCCTGTCTTCCTTTCTTTCCTTCCTTCCTCCCTTCTGTCCTTCTTTCTATCTGTCTTTTCTTTCTTTCTTTCATTTGCTTGTTTTTGTGCTGTTCTTTCTTTTGTCTCTTCTCTGTCTATCTATCTGTCTACCTATGTATCTATCTTTCTCTACCTATCTATCTACCTAACTACCTATCTATCTATATCTCGTGATATCTATCTATCTTCTTATCTATCTATCCATTTCTATCTAACTTCTCTATCTATCTATCTATCTCTCTATCTCTCTATCTATGCCTCTGTCTCTCTCTCTGTCTATCTGTCTAATCTATTTCTCTATCTATCTATCTATCTATCTGTCTATCTATCTGTCTATCTATTTCTCTATCCATCTACCTATCTATCTATCTATCTACCTCTCTTATCTATGTATCTCTCTATCTCTCTGTCTATCTATCTATCTATCTGTCTATCTATCTTCTGTTTGTTTATCTATCTATCTATTCATCTCTCTACCCCGGCTGCAAAAGGCGAAAGTGCTGCGCGTGCCACGAAATCTTTACTTGACCTTGCGAAAGCGGCGCGCCTGCCACGGATTTTGCACTTGACCCACACACACACACACACAGACACACAGACACACACACACAGACACACACACACACAGACTCACACAGACACACACACACACACACAAGAAAAAAAACACAAACACACACACACACACAGACAGACAGGCAGGCAGGCAGGCAGGCAGGCAGGCAGGCAGGCAGGCAGGCAGGCAGGCAGGCAGGCAGACAGACAAACAGACAGGCAGACACACAAACACACACACAAACACACACACACACAAACACACACACACACAAATGCACAGACTCACACACACAGAGACACACTCTGCAAAACCGACAGGGAGCCACCCAAGCCAAGGCAAAGAGAGGAAGTTTCATCGTGGTTGGTTAGGAGAGTGAGAGAGGGGCGCGGGGTGCACTGGCAAATGCTTGACTTGACTGGCCTTCAGTAGCGGCTAACCCTTAGCTAACTTGCTGGCTAGTCTCAATCGGCATTAACAGATTTGCCGTTCCTTGGGGCCTTCCATGCTGCTTGACATATCTTGAAATAGAGCCCAAGCGAAACAAAACACGAACGCCGGGAGCTAGGGCGGCCACCTTGGCCTCTCTCACAAACAGCTTTGTCATCTCAACGTCTCGCAGCACGAGGGAAAGCTTCCTGGCAGGAAGAAAACCATAGGTCAATCGTTGGAGAAGAAAGACTGCCACTCTGGAGATACATCTCAGCTTGGCGCCTGTGAAAGGCTGCCCGGCCACTCTTGAAAGCTTCATTGAAGTCGATGAGATCAGTAAAGCTTTCTCCCTCAGCTTGCACAGCTCACAAGAATCACACTCAGGCACCTGACTGCCTCATGTTCTAACATGCCTGCATTGCGTGAGCA
The DNA here is from genome assembly GCA_963377175.1 of Effrenium voratum. Lineage (NCBI taxonomy): Eukaryota > Dinophyceae > Suessiales > Symbiodiniaceae > Effrenium > Effrenium voratum. The sequence continues at coordinate 98,114 of CAUJNA010003787.1, read as the reverse complement.
CCATCTGCCTTACTCCAAACTTTCACGGCTGGGACCGCACAGGTTGAAAGAGCTGCGCCTTGAAGGAGGAGAGGTTTCGGGAGTCCACCATGTGCAACTGTTCGGACCTCCAGTCAGCGTGTGGTCACCCGGTCAGTGCGAGCACAACCGACGAAGGAACAAAACACACTGTGGCTGCGACTCAATCCACCCTCGGATGGTCACCTGAGGTTCCGTGTGTGCAAACAGGACGACACCCAACGCGCAAAAGCGCGCCGACGGAAACCCGACCGAAACACAGCGACCGTTAGGCGTCAAAACCGCGGCACAAACGCGAGTTCGGCGGGCCAATCTCATCATGCTGAGTGTCCCACATCAAAGGGCCCGGACTTGTCTGGGTAGGTGAGGCTGATGACCTGAGAAAGCGGGTGTGTAAGAAAGCAAGCAAGCAAGCAAGCAAGCAAGCAAGCAAGCAAGCAAGCAAGCAAGCAAGCAAGCAAGCAAGCAAGCAAGCAAAACAGCAAGCAAGCAAAACAGCAAGCAAGTGCAGAAGTGCGTAACTGCACACCGCTTGTTCACATAACAAGTGTGCCAGTGGCTCAGCGCTTCAGTGTAAAGTTGCAAGCGTATGTATGTAGGTAGGCAGGTAGGCAGGTAGCTAGGTAGCTGGGCAATTCGGCATCTATGTGTCTGTGTGTGTCTGTATGTATGTACGTACGTATGTACGAATCTGCGCATGTGCCTTCGTCTGCCCGTCTGTCTATCTTTCCGTCTGTTTATCTCTCTCTCTCTCTCTGCCTCTGTTCGTCTGTACCTACATACTGGGGTGAGTCTGTTTGTCCGTCCGTCCGCATGCTTGTATCTTTCTAACTTGCATGTTTGTACGTATGTATGTAGGTAGGTAGGTCGGCAGCGAGGTAGGTGTGTATGCTTGTACGTCTTCCTGTCTATCTATCTGTATGCCCTGTCGGTCTGCCTGTCGCTGTCTCTGTCTCTGTCTCTGTCTCTGTCTCTGTCTCTGTCTCTGTCTCTATCTCTCTTTCTCTCTGTCTCTGTCTGTCTGTACCTGTCTGTGTCTATGTCTGTCTTTGTCTGTTTGTGTCCGCTAGGCTGTGTGTCTGTGTGTATGTGATGTAGTAGTGTGGTATAATGTAGTGTAGCGTAATGTAGCGTCCTATAGTTTCATGTAGAGTCATGTATTGCAATGTACTGCAATGTAGCGTAATGTAGAAGGGTGTATATAGTGCAAGTAGTGCAATGTAGGGTGATGTAGTGTTATATAGTGCAACGGAATGTATGTATGTATGTATGTATGTATGGATGGATGGATGGATGGATGGATGGATGGATGATGGATGGATGGATGGATGGATGGATGGATGGATGGATGGATGGATGGATGGATGGATGGATGGATGGATGGATGGATGGATGGATGGATGGAATGATGGATGGATGGATGGATGGATGGATGGATGGATGGATGGATGGATGGATGGATGGATGGATGGATGGATGGATGTACACACGTATGCACGTACGTACGTATGTGCGTATGTGCGTATGCATGGATGGATGGATGGATGGATGGATGGATGGATGGATGGATGGATGGATGGATGGATGGATGGATGGATGGATGGATGGATGGATGGATGGATGGAGTAAATGAGTGTATGTACGCATGGATGTATGTCTGCATATATGTATATATGTACGTATGTGTGTGTATGCATGTATGCATGTATACATGCATGCATGCATGCATGCATGCATGCATACATACATACATACATACATACATACATACATACATACATACACACATATGTACATACATACATGCAGATACATGTACATACATGCAGATACATGTACATACATGCAGATACATGTACATACATGCACATACATGTACATACATGTACTTACACACATGCATGCACGCACGCATGCATGGAAGCATACATACATACATACATACATACATGCATGCATGCATGCATGCATGCATGTATGCATGCTTGTAGTGTATGTATGTATGTATGTATGTATGTATGTATGTATGTATGTATGTATGTATGTATGTATGTATGTATGTATGTATGTATGTATGTATGTATGTATGGACTGTATGACTGTATGTGTGTATGTATGTATGTATGCATGCATGTATGTATGGACTGTATGTATGGATGCATGCATGTATTCATGTATGTATGCATGTATGCATGTATGTATGCATGCATGCATGCAGTGCTGCATGTATGGATCGATGGATGTACGCCCTTTTGTACGTATATGTATGTGTTTATGTGTATGTATATGCATGCCATCATGTATGCGTACGTGTCTGTGTGCGCGCATGTGTAAGAGCACCAGGCTGCAAAGGTCAACGACCGTGTGAGAGCATGAACACAGGAGTCTTTAGATGTGTGTCGGTTCATCAGTGTCTGCTTGTGTGTGTGAGCTTTCGAGGCTGTGAGGGTGTTCAGGTGCCAAAGTGTGAGCATGTCCGATGTGTTTGTGTGTGTGCATTCTAAATATGTATCGTCATGCTTGCGCTGCAAACCACACCTCTCCAATGACCTCGGAGCGGAAGAGGATGGCTTTGTCACTCCTTGGCTCGCCCATGTTCCCCTGATACCACTGGCGCTCAAGTCATTAGCAATAAGAGAGAGAGCCCCTCTGGCAAAGTATCCTCCCATAAGCACACATGGAAGTGCACAGGTGTTCCCTTTGAAACCGAAAACTTGCCTTCCAAAAAAGGGCTGTCCACTTCCATGTTTCTTGGGAGAGTCCTTCAAACAAGCTTCCCTGATCACGTAGGATACAAGAACCGACTGAACTCGAGCAAGGTGAGACCCAGCTTTGAGGCACAGCAGTCCCTTTCCGTCGCCTGAGCCGCACACTTGGCCGCTTTCCTGGAGGTTCGCTGCATAACCTGCCACTGCGATTTGGGTACATTTACTTTTTCTCGCTTAGGGGTTGATACGGAAACATGTAAGGCGAAATAAACATTTAGGGTGGCCTCGTCATTCTAAGGCATGTGGCATGGTCAATACTTATTGTGTCCCCAACTGACATGGAATTTTGGTGAGTAACCTCCATTCCCTGGTAGTTACACTAAATGTGATGATAAATATAGACCGTTGCGCCATGTTTGGCGTGTCCGGGCTGAACGCCCGGGCCTGGTAGGCCACCAAGTGTGCACTTTCTTGTGGCCCCAGGTACTCCCAAACAACTCCGACCAGCGCGAAGCCGCGGGCGATGTACCTGGGCCCCAAGAAAGCCCGGGCAGAAACACTCAAACTGGACAGCTCCCACAAGTTGGACAAAGCCACACCCATGTGGGTGTGTCCCTGGGTCGACCTCCAACATGCACGCGAAGCGTGAACACCAGTGGTTACCTTTGCTCTTCTTTTTTGGAAGCCACCAAACAAAGCTAGGCTTTTGGTAGGGTTGCGCTGGGATGAAGGCACAAGCTGAGCGAAACGAGAAGCTACCGCCCGCTGCTGATAATTCCCGGGCCGAGGTGAATTCCCAAACAGAGGTGCTCTGTGACGCGCAGGAAAACAAGGTCCGCTCTCCAAAGTAAGATGAAAGGACATGTTGTTGCCTTTTTTGAAGCTGCTTCAGGCAACGCCAGCAATGCTGTTTTGCACACTGGGCTCTGCACCACTTGAAGGCAGCCGCATTCAAGTCCAACACCTCATGCATCTTGCTGAACAAACTCCAATGGACTCCGCGGCAAGAATGCTGTTGGTCGCATCTGCTCCTGAGACACGGGCACTCAGGCGCAAGTCGTCCTTCTCTGGGCCCTTGAGCACCTGGACGCATGAAAGCTGAGCGGTCCCTTGAGCAAGATGGCTCCATGCTATTTGGCAGGATTATCTCGTCAGTTTCTTTGGGGAGGGGGGGCGAACACCCTCCAAGGACATAAATCTCCGAGGGTCCCCCATCAAACTTCTCTGGAGCTTTGCAAGCTCGTTGCACCGGTGCAACGTGCCTGCAGCATGCTCTCGAACAAGAGCTTGCCCAATCCATGACGACGGTGCTTCGACGACACAAAGAGCTGCTTCACCTGCATGTGTCAGTCTCGCTACCCTTTTCTGGACTCTAGAACCAAGAAACCAGCCATTTTTCGGGAACATCCAACTCAACGATATCGGTGGAATAACTGAGATGGTGTGGTCAACATGGTCCTTCACCAAGTTCTCACAAAACTGGTCAAAGATTGACACCCATTCCTCTTGAATCGTAGCCAGCGGTAGTGTCCAAATGTACCAGGCGTGTTTTTCCCCTGAGCTTACCATTGGCCCATGTCCCTTCCAAGAAGCGTGTTCCAAGATGCAGTGATACGGTCATCGGAATACAATTTCAAAGGCTGATGACCATCAATTCCTATCGGCGAAACAATAATGAAGCACGGCACATGCAGCTTGTCCTGCAATCGCATGCCCTGTCAATTGCGCCTGGACGAAAGCGGCACTTGTCCCGTCGCTCCTCCTGAACAGGGGCTTGACGAGTTGGGGTCCCAAAATAGAACCCGAAACCGCACGATGTCCCTTCGGTTCTCCCTCCAAAAAACAACAAAAAAGAGTTTTCGCCTCCTAATCTGAACCAAAAGCTTAGGATGCCTTCACGGGAAGTGCTCTCTCCGTGCGAGCAAAACATGCGATCGGGTATTCCACATGCTCCGACCATGCCTCTCCTCCCCTGTGTGTTTTCCCAAACAAGTGCGTGCGGAGTGGAGGAGAAGATGGACGGAATGTCCGAACAACCATTTTGATACCCTCCGCCATGGTGCATCGATATCTGCAGAGCCTGATCTCGAGTTCCAAGAACAAAGTGCCATACGCCGTCGTCCTCTTGCCACTCTTGTGGACCTGGAACATGATGTAGCCCACCTGCACACAGGATCTTGGTACGGAGTCCATGTTCAGAGTTGAGAAGCGAAAGCTTGGGTGCAAAGCCTTCAGAGAGACAACGTTGCATGGTGTGCTGGTCCGTTCGGTACATCGTTTCCTCCGTGTTAACCAATATAACCCAGGAACATGTTCCTTTGCGGGCGTTGCCATACCCAAATCATTGCGAAGTCTGACAACCCGGCGACAACTTGCCAACATTGTGCAAAACGTCAGAGGCATTTATAGCGCATCTCTAGGGTAAGTGCTTTGGCCAGTGATTGTCATAAAGAATCGGAACAAATGATCCGCCGTGGCAGATCAGGATTGCCCGAGTCACGGAGCGTCCGGCATGTCGGAGACCAGTTGCAAGCCAAGACGAAAACGTGTTTTGCAGGAAAAAATGGGACGTTCGTGATTCCCCCGTGATGCCCCTCCCATCCCCAAGCAACAAAAAAAAGAAAACTATTCCATGGAGACACTGCGGTGCGCATACGATACGTCACGTTCCAGGCTGAGGCTTTGAAAACAGCTGCAAACCCGGAGGCGGCAAATCCGTTGATGAAAGCTGGCCACAACCAGTAACCTGAGGCCAGCTCCTACAATCCAATTAAAGCACATACGCCGCATTTGCCAGCATCGGAAAACGTGGTGCAAAGATGTATTCACCTGAACAAGAAAGATCAAACGGATGCGAGCGGGAGAGATCATCAATCAAGACATATCGAGACTACCTAAGAACAATTCTAAGCTTTCGTTCTCAAATGCTAGTCACGGACATAAACAAACTCTCTAGGTGTGTATGTGCTGTACGTCTCTCCGTCTGTCTGCCTCCGTCTCTGTCTCTGTCTCTGTCTCTGCCTCTCTCTTTCTGTCTCTGTCTCTGTCTTTCTGTCTTTCTGTCTTTCTGTCTGTCTGTCTCTCTCTGTCGGTGTCTGTCTGTCTGTCTGTCTCTGTCTCTGTCTCTGTCTCTGTCTCTCTGTCTCTCTGTCTCTCTGTCTCTCTGTCTCTCTGTCTGTCTGTCTCTGTCTCTCTCTGTCTGTCTCTGTCTGTCTCTGTCTGTCTCTGTCCGTCTCTCTGTCCGTCTCTCTGTCCGTCTCTCTGTTTGTCTCTCTGTCCGTCTCTCTGTTTGTCTCTCTGTCTGTCTCTCTGTCTGTCTCTCTGTCTGTCTCTCTGTCTGTCTCTCTGTCTGTCCCTCTGTCTGTCTCTCTGTCTGTCTCTCTGTCTGTCTCTCTGTCTGTCTCTCTGTCTGTCTCTCTGTCTGTCTCTCTCTGTGTCTCTGTGTCTCTGTGTCTCTGTGTCTCTGTGTCTCTGTGTCTCTGTGTCTCTGTGTCTCTGTGTCTCTGTGTCTCTGTGTCTCTGTGTCTCTGTGTCTCTGTGTCTCTGTGTCTCTGTGTCTCTGTGTCTCTGTCTGTCTGTCTGTCTGTCTGTCTGTCTGTCTGTCTGTCTGTCTGTCTGTCTGTCTGTCTGTCTGTCTGTCTGTCTGTCTGTCTGTCTGTCTGTCTGTCTGTCTGACTCTGTCTGTCTGTCTGTCTGTCTGTCTGTCTGTCTGTCTGTCTCTGTATGTCTCTGTCTGTCTCTGTCTGTCTCTCTCTCTCTCTCTCTCTGTCTCTGTCTGTGTCTATGTCCGTGTCTGTGTCTGTGGCTCTCTCTGTCTCTCTGTCTGTCTGTCTCTGTCTGTCTGTCTGTCTGTCTGTCTGTCTGTCTGTCTGTCTGTCTGTCTGTCTGTCTGTCTGTCTGTCTCTCTCTCTCTCTCTCTGTCTGTCTGTCTGTCTGTCCGTCTGTCTGTCTGTCTGTCTGTCCCTCTCTCTCTCTCTGTCTGTCTGTCTGTCTGTCTGTCTCTGTATGTCTCTGTCTGTCTCTGTCTGTCTCTCTCTCTCTCTCTCTGTCTCTGTCTGTGTCTATGTCCGTGTCTGTGTCTGTGGCTCTGTCTGTCTGTGTGTATGTCTGTCCGCCTGGGTCATTGCCATTGTCTTTGTCTTTGTATTTGTCTTTGTCTGTCTGTCCGTCCGTCTGTCTGTTTGCCCGTCTGGCTGTCTCTGTGCCTCTCTCTCTCTCTCTCTCTCTATCTGTGTTTTAGTGCTTCTGTGCGTCTGCGTCTGTGTTTCTGCTGTGTGTCTGTGTTTTTCTTTTGTGTGTGTGTGTGTCTGTCTGTGTGTGTGTGTGTCTGTGCGTGTCTCTGCGTCTCTGCGTCTCTGTATCTCTGTGTTTCTGTGTCTCTTTGTCTCCGTGTCTCTGCGTCTCTGTATCTCTGTTTGTCTCTGTGTGTCTTTGTGTCTCTGTGTCTTTGTATCTCTGTATTCTCTGTCTCCAAGTCTCTGTGTATCTCTGCATCTCTGTGTCTCTGGTTGTGTTTCTGTGTCTCCGTGTCTCTGTTTGTGTCTCGGTGTCTCTGTGTCGCTGTATCCCTGTATCTCTGTGTCTCTGTGTCTCCGTGTCTCTGTGTCTGTGCATCTCTGTATCTCTGTCTCTCTGTTTGTGTTTCTTTGTGTCTGTGTCTCCCAGTTTGTGTCTCTGTATCTCTGTGTCTCTGTTTGTCTATTTGAGCTTCTCCAGCCCCTCAGCCACTGTGAAGAGATTGGCGAAGGGAAGGGTGTGCGGAACATTCTCATTCGCCTTGCCCCTTGCCATGAGACCCTGCCCGGGTCCCGCAAGGCACCTGCTTCTTTGGATGGCCAGCCGCAACCAGCAAAACGTGCAGGTGTCGCAAAGCCGGATTTTCCTGGCATGGAGGTCTCAGCATCCCGTTTAATGACAGGTAGTCATTCCCTATACCGCACATCGAACTCGGTCGAATGCTCACACTCCCGTCCTGCTTCACCATCTCCATGATCTGATTCAGCCTGCCTGTCGGTCAGTTAGGTGTGGAATTTCCGCTCAGGCGCAATTTGCGGAAGGGGATGTCGGAGGCGCAGCCGCACAAATGGCTGAAGTGAGGGGTCTTAAAATCATGTTTGTTGGCATCAAGCTATCCTCTATATCGCCGCAATCAAGCTTCCCGAATCTCACTGCACTTGCAGCCGGGCGCAAGTCCACAGGTGTTTCGGTCGGGAAAGCAACTGGAGTAACTGGCTGCGCAGCAATTGCTACATATTGCTACCAGCGCCTCCTGGCGTCAGCATGATGTGCTGGGGGCAAAGGAGGCCTTGGATTCCCCGCGAGCCCGCAAATCATCCCGCAACTCCAGGTCTTTCTGCAGTGCAAACAGGCCAGCCCCCTTCCAAAATCCCAACCCCCAGGCCATTGTCAAGTCCCCAACAGTGCTGCCAGTCAGGAAGAGTTACCTGGAGGCGCTGCGGCTCAAAAGTACGACAAGAATCTAGCAAATAGAAGCACTTCTCGCTTCCCCTGTCGGCAGCGGGCCTGCTCATAAAGCTTTGCTGTGAGTGAGAAATGCTCCAAGACAAACTGATCCTGCAAATCGTGCAGCAAGTTTAGTCTGGCCATGCAGCGCCGTCGCCAAACCCTCTCTCCCGCGATGTCCTGCAATTTCATAAATTCGTCCACATCCTCCAGAGCCAGCCTCTTGACCAACTCCTGACCCAAAAAAGCTCCACGAGCTTTTAAGCCGCTGCACCACTTCGGCAGGCTGAACTCAGGCCGGCGCCAGGCCCATCCCGCCCTCAATGCGCCATGGCTCAACCCCAAAATCCCGAGCCAGCAAGAGGTACAGGAAAACCTCAGGTCAGCCTCCTCTCTTCGGCTTCTGCGTGGGATGTGGCAAGCTTGGAAGCTGTCATGAGTCCACCGTAGTAAAGGTCATGGTCCTGCTCACTCAAGTTGTATGTTGCTCAAGTTGTCTGTTGCTGTCGACTTTGTCAGCATATGACTGAGATCATCCACGTGCGGCAGAATGTCATCTGATAGTCTGACAACAAGGCGATTGATCATGTTTGGCATAGGCAAGACGCTGCATGTCAACATTGCTACACTGGGGCTCACAAGTTGTTTGGGCAGCTTTCATGAGCAGCCCTGAAATGGCTCAGCTAAGATGCTGTGAGTCCACTCGAGGTGTAAACAGGTCGATCATATGCGTGGTGCCTGGAAAGTAAAATCTGTCAGTGAATTTACATGCTGAACAATAGCAAAAACAAGTACATATTCCAAATGTTTGACTTCTTCACTGTGGTCACCATACCCGGATGCTCTGTTGACACCGGACGGCTCCTGGCCGATCAATACTCTGCACATCTTTTGCATTCACCGAGTCTTTCGCAGGCCCTGAGACCTATTGCTATGGACATGATATTTATGTTATTTCGAGTGAGACATGGCCCTCCGACACCCTCGCTCGCAAGCAACCAACTTGCCAGTCAGTTGCCATGTGCAAGCTAGATGTCGGCTCAGTCATCCCAGGCCAATGAACTGTGCATGCCTGTGCAAGAACCAGCTACAAGCACATCATTGCGCCATGCCCTGGCTGAAGCGCCCGCATGTAAGTGCAATATGCCGTTTCCTGGTCTTCACGTTGAGCAAGATCGAGATTTCGACCGGTGGCATCATGTCAAAAGAACGTGCGAACCGGGGTTAACCGGCCATGAATCGAACCGAACCGACACATACTAACCGAAACATGAACCTACTCATCAGATCCAGCCTCCTGCGCCCCTGGGGCCGCCTCCTGCGGCACCTTTCCCTTTTCCTTTCGGCCTGCCTTTCGATCCGCCCTTTCCTCAGCGCCAAAACAGAAATCCCAGGCTGTAGCAAACGCGAGTTCGCCAGTTCAACAACGAAATTATCATGTTCATCTGCAACTCGCGTGTTGCTGCGCAGTCTTATCAGCATGCCAGGCATCCCAGTGTTGCAATGCTACTGCAGCTGAGGATGTGTCCTTTCAATCCTTTACGAGGAGGAGGACCCCAATCCATGGCCTGGAACGGACTCTGTCCCAGTCTGTCAAACAGTCTGGAGCGCGGGCCTCGTCTCCAAACTGCTCTACCACCCATGGATCATTCCGCATCAGCTCCCCCCTCTGCTTCATGTCGCGCAACCTGGGCAGGAAGCTCTGGACGCACGGCCAGGGCAAAGCATGGACGGGAAGAGACTTGAATCATATCGTAATCCTTGGTCAACAGCTGGCGGAACTGTGAGGATAGGGACGGAACGCGTGTTGAAAGCCCAACCACGACTCGGCTTTACCGGAACCGTGATTAATTCACACTGTACGCAAATGCGCTCCCCGACAGAGCCGGACTAAAAGGAGACGACGGGAAGACCGGGAAGGAGGGGGAAGCCTTCGGCAAGGCCGGAAGGCCGGCAACAACCGGCAAACGGCAACCGGCCAGGCTAGTCCAGTCTGAAGCTTTTTAGTCTTCGAAGCCCATAACCTTCCCGTCCCGCAGTCTTCCCATAGTGCTTTCTAGTATCAGCGTTCAGAGAATTCCGTCGTCGTCTCGCAACGATTTTGCGAGCCTTTTCTAAACACACATGTAGAACGTCGTAGAAGACGGAATGTGCCACTGTGGCCAAACAACTTGTCGCCTTGTCTGCTTTTTTCCCGAAAACCGTGACCTCCGTCAAAGGCAAACCTACGGCAAAGATCGGAGGGCAACAAGGCCAGCGCTCTTGTCGCCAGAAGTCGTCGTCCACCTTTCTGGCCGCTGGCATGTCGGCGGCCTTGGGAGTCACCTCACAACGGTAGCAGGTTGACACACGTCAGCTAAATTCAGCTAAGATGTCCTTCCCAGGTGTCTCCCCGAGGCTCCCTGTCCAGGCAGGATATGGCCCCTGCTCTCCTCGTTTTTGCGCCACAAGTGGGATCCATTGTAAAGAATCAAAAAAGTGGATATGCTCACCCATTTGTGACTGAGCCTGTCCCCTGCTTCACCTACTCGTCTGGTTTGAGTGTGGCTCCCATCAGCGTTCCAATTTTTCCGCTTTGGACATCACCGGACCCAAAGGAAAGTAACTTAGGGACCAACAAGATCATGCTTAGAACCACCCAACTGCCTCGGTTCTGCGCGCCTTGAGCTCGTAGCCCAGCAAGTACCGCCCATGGAACATCTGGACAGCATCGTGGCCGACGCCCTGGCCGACTTCAACCCCTAGGCCTTCTAACTTTTGGTTCAACTTGGGCTATCCCCAAATTCCAAAGGTGCAAAAAGGACATATCTCCGGAGGCTTCGTTTTAAAGGGCCGCCTTTGTTTTGCGGAGGTGTTCACCTATTCGCAGGCTTTCTTTCCAAGGGTCGCCTTCGTTTTACAGGGTTTTATCCCTATTCCACCCGAATACATGTCCTTGAGGCGATGTATGGGATCCCTCCCTTGGCTTGACCCTGGAAAACCCCATAATCCGCAAAAGGGTGGGTTCCTTTGAGCCTACACCACCAAAAGGCAAAATATGGCCAAATATATTATTGGTCTTCCGCAGTTTGTCTGCCAACCATTTCGGGGTCCCGTAACTTTGAGACAACCCCACACGCAAACCTCCCCGGCAAAAAAAAAACAAGGGTTTGGCAAAATAGGTTTGATTTGTCTGTGGCTCCCTTCGTTTCCCTCAACCCTCAAGACGAGCCCCGCACAATGGTGCCTGTCGCAAATAGCCAATGGTCGCGGTCGGCAATGGCCCCTGGTCCACCTGTGAAGCGCAGCTCCCGCGCCCAGCGGTTGCCGGGTCCCCGGTAAATTCCCCGTGGGAGCCCGCCTGGATGTTGGCGATCTGGCCGGCCTACAATGCGTCAAGTTGGGGAAAGCCCTCAAGATGATGGTAGAACGTGATTAATGAACCCGAGACGCGCGGATTTCCCAGCTTGCGTTGCCCTTAAAGCCAAAGGAAACCTCGCTTCGCTCGATTTCCTATGGCACGAATTCAGGAGCTACTTTAAAGGCGCCCACAAGGTTTGGCCAAAAAACCCCTCTCAATTTCTTTGGGGCACCTCCCAGAACCCCCTCTGATTAAAGACGCCCCTTTCCGGCCCAAAAATCAGACAAATAATAAAACAAAAGCATTTAATTTCCAAAGCTATTGCCAATACTCTTGCCAATGCTAGCTCCTTTCATAGTCTCAACGGTTGCCTTTCCAGAAATTCAAAAACGGCTAGCCGGAAACAGCAAATTCATTCTCACGATTTGGTTTAAAACCAAGTTTGATAAGCTCGCAAGGGGTACCCCCCTTCAAGGCTAGGCCCCCCAAATAACACCAAACCCCCTCTGACTAATCAAGTCCCTCTCCAGCCCTGGAAAATAAGAAACACAATGACCTTGTACTTTCCTACTGCAGTCCTATTGGCAAGACAGGGGTCCACACAGGAAAAGACCGGAGAGGGGTACTCATCAAGGACCATTAAATGGATTCGAGTGGTTTCCCTTGAAAGCCCTGACAAGATACCCTGCGCAACAGATATCCAATCTGCCAGTGAGCAAACAAACCTGGGGCCCCAGGGGCCCAGACATCATGAAAAGCATGAGGAGTTATGTCCGCCCGTTTTCTGTGGGAATTGCCTATTGAACTTCAGTTGAAAGGCACTCTGTCCACCTCTCTGGGGTCGTAAACGCTCCACTTGCGAATGGATTTGGTAGAGATCGCTCGACCCTCTGGCCTCCTCAAAGAGGTGCTTCAGTTGGTGTCCCTCTACACCAGGAGGCAGATTTCGTACGAAGATCTGCGCGCAACACACACATATCCGGCTTCTGAAAATAGGGGAACCCCAACAACTGGGCGCTTTCGTCAGGTGCCCATGATATGCCGGGAATCCCCACATTGAGCAACACAGAGAAAACCCTGAACAAGACCCACTGCTTTGAAGGTGGCACAAAAAGGAAACCGATCAGCGCCGGAAAGGGCTGGCTGCATGCTCACGCTGAGGGCCCCGCAGCAGAGCCTACCGTCTGGGGCCCGTCGAACTGGTCGTGTTCCCAACTGGCGGCGAAGGCAGCCAGTGAAATGGCGCGGCTGTCTTGGTACGACTGTGGGTTTGCTTTGGCCTTTGAGGATGCGACGGATTGCCCAAAACCAGTTTGCCCCAACCCCATCCGTGGGCAGGCAAAACTCAAGGCATGGAAAAAGCCAAGCTCGGGCTTTGGTTTTCCTCCACCAGCCAGGCAACAAGTTGGCTTGAGAAGTTAGGATTTTAATGGTGGACTTTGAAAGCGTTGGTTTGGATCCAAAAGCAAGTTGGGGGATCGGAAAAGACCAGGCCCCGGGTCATCTCTCTTACCACCACACACGATCGCTCAACTGGCCAGACGCACTCAGGCTCATCCCAGTCGTACTGCGAAAAGCGCGGAAAGCCGTTGTAGTCAGTACTCGGCCAAGTGCGGTGTTGAATCCCAGCATGTGCCAAAGCATGGCATGCGCAGCTGGCAAAGTAGGAAAGCGCTGCGCCACCAAGGATCTGGCTCAACCTCCACAGCCTCGTCGTAGGGTCCAGCGCGCCTGATTTGGCGAAAGGAAAAAAAGGAAGGCGGAATGCGTGAGGGTTTCGGGACTGCTTAGGCTCAGGACTGCTGTTGGTAGCTTCAGAATCGCAAGATCCAGAAAATGAAAACTGGATCCCTCCTCCTCCAAACAAGTAAGTCCTGGTGCCTGCAACCAGCGCACTCCCCTCAGCGACGCGCCTGCCCCTTACTCGACGAACTGGGCCTGGTTCCTGCTCCTCGCAATAAACAATGCGAGCACAGTTGCGTGGCAATGCAGCAAAAGCAGGCAATGCTCAACTTATCTGGCAGCCGCAGCCTCTCGCCAATGCTAGGTTGCTTGGATGTCAAGACCGGGACTCCTTCAAATGGTTGATTTTCCTGCTACCCTCCTGCAAATAAACATGACGCCGACACCAGACAACAAAAAAACTAGGAGCAGAGAGGAGAAAGGTCCCCCTTTTGCTTGTTTGAGTCAGTTGCAGAAGGTTCCCCTTCAAGTGAGCCAAAAAGGCTTCCATGACACAATTAGCAATGTGTAAGTAGGTAAGAAAGTAAGTAAGTAAGTAAGTATGTATGTTTGTCCGTCTGTCTGCCTGCCTGCCTGCTTGTCTGTCTGTATGCATGTATGCATGTATGTACGCACGTAGGTATATATATATATATACGTATGTATGTATGTGTCTGCATGTCTGTCTGCCTGTTGGTATGTTTGTCTGTGTGTCTGTTTGTCGGCGTCTGTCTGCCTGCATGCAAATTTAATGAAATGTAATGCGGTGCAATGCAAGATAATGTCATGCAATGCAATGCAATGCAACGCAATGCAATGCAATGCAAAGCAACGCAATGCAATTGCAGTGCAGTGCAGCGCAGTGCAGTGCAGTGCAATGCAGTGCAATGAAACGTATGTGTGCTGTCTTTATGTATGTGAGTGCATATGTATATGCATATGTATGTGCGTGTACGACTGTGCCATGTATGCGCGTGCATGTGTGTGTAGGTGTATGTGTGTGTGTGCGCATGTATGTGTGCGCGTATGTGTGCTCCTTTATGTATGCATGTGTGCATGCATCTAGGTAGGTAGGTAGGCAGGCAGGCAGGCAGGCAGGCAGGCAGGCAGGTGAGTAGGTCGGCAGGTAAGGATGCATCCGTGTATGCATATACGATTGTATGAGTGTACAAAAAAGCCAGCGGGATATCCGGACCAGACCTGTGCCCACGCTCTGTGCTCCTCCACATCAAAGGCCCTGGCAAAGGCAGAGGCTCGAGGATTGCCACCTGCGGAATCGGGATGAGGGATATGTCATTTAGGCAGGGGAACTTTGTTGGATTGTGTTCAAAGGAACCTCCATTTTAGCAGTTCACACAACCCCACAGGAAAGCAATTAGGACCAAGCAAGTTGGCAAAAGCATCATGTTCAAGAACACAAGACCCACAAACAGCAACGCACCTCCAGAGTACTCACCAAAGTCTTCATCGCCTGAGATGTCTCAGTTGTGCTTGCATTCGAAAAACCTGAACCTGCCTCCTTTGAAGGCTGGGCTTGCTCCCATACCACCTGCAGGGCCGTCCCAACTCAAAGCGATTGCATGGTGGATCTTCTTGCCAATTCACAACGCCCAAGAGCTTGCGCAGCCTTGTTGCCCTTTCAAACAACCCGCACATGGTCCGCGAGACCACCAGGTCACAGACCATGCTAGGTTTTGCCCATTCACCTGGCTCCTGTCAAGCCTCCGTTCCCCTTCCTGCTGGCCGCAGTTCCAGTGCTCAAGTTCAAGTCTCACCCTTCCAAAAAGCACATCGCCTCCGTACATGCGGCTCCCGCGCCCCCGGACCTTGGCTTGATATGAGGCCACATGGGTGTCTTGTTAGGGGACCCTCCAAAATTGTGGTCTCCTTTTGGTTTCCCTTTAAAGCCCACCAAAAACGGGTCCCCTGAAAAAACGACAGACCCACATCTTGGAATTGCAAGTCTGAGCTCCCATCCGCTGCCGAAGCCTTGGTAGTGTAAGACAGGGTACGGCAGTTCATGGTGTGCATATATATATATATATATATATGTATAACATGTATATAGTATTTATGTATACATCAAGATATATTAATATATTATGTTTTTTAATGCCCGGTTCTGGTTCTGAGACTCTGCAAGCCCTTACTCTCTGGGCTTCCCACCGGCGCCCGCATGATGCCCACAGCCCGCACGGGTCCCGGCCCGCGCGCGGCATCGGGCCGCGCGCGCGGCCGCGGCCGCCCTTGGACGCCTTGGACCTTGCAGGGAACGGCAGCTGATCTTTCTCACATTTGGCCCCCTGAACGAAAATGCGATCAGTCGTTTCTGACAATGATGCAGTTGTCACCTTCAGGTTCTGACATGGAGAATGGCCCTTTGCCGGCCACGAACCAGAAAATGGGATGACAGCTCTGAGGTACCTGCCGCGGATCCGAAGAGCCGGCTCGCCATGGGCCAGGCTGGAGCCGAAAGTCGAAACCAGGGAGCCAAGTCATATCCGGCGAGAAAACTAAAACAGATCCTTGGGTAACAAGTGCTACACACGTGATTGTCCTTTGGTGCAAGCTAGAACCCGTGTGTTAGACCCGTTCAGGGCCCCTGGAGTCAGTATCAAGCAAACCAGGCTCAATTACCGTGCGGTCCCAAAAATCCTTCGCGCCATGAGCTTGTTTGAAGATGTTCCTTACGTCACCAGGCTGCATGCCCCCTCAAAACAACAATCACACACACAAAAAAAAGGCACACACACACACAAAAAAAAGGCACACACACACACACAAACAGGCACACACAAAAAAACAAACAAACAAACAAACAAACAAACAAACAAACAAACAAACAAACAAAAACAAGAAAACAAACAAACAAAAAAACAAACAAACAAACAAACAAACAAACAAGCAAGCAAGCAAGCAAGCAAGCAAGCAAGCAAGCACACACACACACACACACAAGCACCAACACACAAGCACCCACCCACAAGCACCCACCCACACACACACACACGCACACGCGCGCACGCACGCACGCACGCACGCACGCACACGCACACGCACATTCACACGCACACGCACACGCACACGCACACGCACACACACACACACACACACACACACACACACACACACACACTCACAACACGTTCCTTTCTCCTCCTGGCGCCCCGTTTCCCTCTCACATTTCTCCATCGCCGCCTGAGGCTCCTTGGAGGGTGTGGGCAATCTTGTTCCACACATTACCTCAATTCAAATGCCCTCAGGCCCTCATTACGGTGGATTCCTTCAAAGCCCACAGTCCGGTTCCCACCTTTGCCCAACCCTTTGAGCTCCTTTGGCTCCTTTGGCGGCTCCTCCTCCAAGGTTCCCTCTATGCCCCCTTGAGACATCACCCATACCAAATACAAATTCACTTGGGGCCCAAAAGGTAAAGTTCAAAACCACAGAGGGAAATCTGTGGCTCAAAATGCCGGATTTGGAAGATACCATGAGACACCCAATTTTGGAGCCAAAAACTGCATCCGTCCTCCTCCTCGCTGTCCGTCTCCGCCTCCATCGCCTCAAAGTCGAAGAGACCCGCCGTGGAGCGCCGCACCACACGGCGCTTGGACCGCGGGAACAGCTCCCGGAGCTGGTCCTCCATCGGCGTCTCCTCGACCTCGCTCGCATTTTGAACTTGACCCAAATCCGTTGCGCTCACTCTACGGACCACTTGGCCCAAGCCGGCCCCAAACCCCCCGAACCCCCCCAAACCCCACCCCCGTCGCCTCCTTGGCGCTGGCGCGGTCCAGGTGCAGGCGGTCCCGGGAGCTGAGGCCCTGCGCGCGGTCCTTGGCCAAGGACTCCTCCGCCTCCGCGTGGGCCGCCAGCAGCTCGCGCTCCTCGGGAAATCGCAGAGGGGACTGGGGGTAAGCGGGAAATGTAAATCCACGCGGGAAATGTGGACCCCATAGTCTACACAGTGTCCCTGGGCACCCAAAGTAACGAATGCCCTCAGAAGACCACGCTCTTAAGTCTCTGAAATGTTCATCCGAAATTTGGGGGCTTCACAAACCAGAGTACCCAGTTTTGGTTGGTTGTACGGAGCTGCAAGGAAACGCATCCAATTTTTCGGGGTCCCTGAGCTTGGAAAACACCATGTCCAAAAGGCCCTGAGGTTAGAATGTCTAACAAAGCGATTTTAGTGTCACCAGCAACCAAAGGAGAAACACAGGGCTCCGCATGGAAATGGATATATGTTCGCAATCTCCGCCTCGTCCTCCAGCTCTTCTGAATAGAAGGCAGGCAGGGACGACGGGGCCTGTTCCTGCCTCAAAAGGGCAGCACTGGGGTGGGGACCCTCACCAATCTGCCAGCTCACCACAACATCCAGGATATCTACCAGCTCAGGCAACCGTGTGTTGTCCGTGGCCGCAACCACATCCTTCCAGAACTCAGAGCAGTACATTGTGCGCTTCACCGCAGTTCCACACTGCTGCCACTCCTGGTAAGGCAAGTGCCGCACGTGAAAGCCCATCGCCCGCAAAAGGAGATGCTTCAACAGGCTGGACGCGGTGCGCGTGTTGGTGTCGCGGTAGAAATGAGAGGGGCCGTCGATTTCCACCACCACGCGCTCACCAATGAGCATGTCGAGCATGAAGGGCCCAACAAAGACTTCGCTTCGATGTTGCAGCCCCACTCGCATGAACCAACGAGAAATCCGCCTGTGCAGCCGCGAGGAGCTTTGCATGTAATCGTCAACCACCACGTTGACCTTCCTGGCCTTTGCTAGCAGGGATTTCAACTCCTGACGCATGTCGTCGTAAACACTCGGCGTAAGCAGCCGCAAAAACAGCTCCACCATCTGCAGCTGGTACAGGGCCGGATAGCTCAGCTCGTTCCGATTGTTGTTTGTAACCATTAGCATGCTGTACAGCACACCCTGGTGTACGTCAAACGGATAGGGCACCTGCCCAAGCGACTGCTCTGGCGCCAGCTGTGACTCATGCTTATGTACTGCAGCCAGCAGAAGCATGGCATAAGCGACATTGGTAGCGTCCTTCTCCCCAAGCTCATGTTGCCGCTGAAAAATCTCGAACAGGACGGCATCAAACCAGGCAGCATGCTGGATGCGCATCTGCGCGTAGCAAGCGAATGCTGTTGCCAATTGGCTGCCGCTCATCTCGTTCATTCTAGTGCGCGCCACAGATGCCAAGAGCCTCAGGAATCGCTCATCACGATAATTCATTTCAGAGCACGCCACGAGCGAGGCGCACACATCTACGACGTCTAAGTCGCTCGCTTTGGCGGAAATGACCTTCAGCGCATTGCGGATGACAACCCTGCTGGACACTTTGGCCCGCGCCATGCTTCGCAGAAGCATGGTGAGAGCCCTCGGAGACATCTGCGGCACCCGCGGCTTGGCAAATTGCAAGAGATCCGAGTACATGGGAGAATGGGAGATGCCCAACCTGGTGCAGGCATTGAACATTCTGGCCAGCTGTATGGTCGAGTATTGCCCATCCAGCGAGGTCACCTGACGCGGCACCCATCTGACAAGCGTGTGGAAGTTGGCCTGGCTCTTGGCAAAGGCAGACAGCAAAATGGACAAGCCATGGCCCGTCGGCATGTCCAAATCCTGCATACTGTAGGTGGACATATAGGTGTTTCCCGTATAGGATACCCCTCCAAATGCTGAAAAAACACAACTTGTTCCCCGCCGGACAAACAGTTTACGCAAATGCCTACCCGTGAATCTACCTTTGGCGCACATCATTTGCATCTGGATGCAGGTTCACGCTTGCGGTTGTTCCAACCAACTAAAGACAATCACTATCTGCACCTTAGCCTTCGTTGCCAACCTGGTACCAAAATGTGCGGAGGGGCCCAGGAGCGGCCCAGCCGCTCCGTCCTCCCCCCGGGAGATCAGCGACGCCACCCGGGACTTGTCCACCTTGGCCTCGACGCCATCGACTGTGGTGTCCTTTACCTTTCGAACGGCCTGCGAAGGGCGCTCGGCTGATCAGGTGGTGTCAGTTTGAAGGTTTCGTGTTGGGGTTGCCTTGAGGTGGAAACACAACAGGGGTGGTCCCATTCTGGCTGAAGGGGAAGGTTGAGGGTGCAGGTAGGTGTGGGGGTGTGGGGGTGTGGGTTGTGGGGTGTGGGGTGCGCGGTTGTGAGGTGTGGGGTGTGGGGTTGTGTGGATTCTGGCTGAAGGTGGGTGTCCTTTTTGTTTGAAAGGAAATCAAGCTTGGAGACAAACCCAGGTCTGCCTTTCACATCCTGGCCCCAAAGGCTCTGGAGCCTATTGATTGACAACCGTTGGGATCACTCGATCCAATTGGCTCCTTCCTGAAGGAAGGACAGTCAAGCGTGCCAGGCGCAGTCGGGAAAAATACCTTGTGTTGAGCCCACCCTATTGCTATTTGGGTTGTTTGAACCGTGGAGCACTGAAGAGTCTAGTGCCTCTTTTAGTTTCCCTCAAAAACAAATGCAAAAAGGGGTTCCCCCACCCACCATTGGACACCAACTGTGTCCCATGTGCTTATGATGTTTGATCGGGGACCCTTCGGTGCTCATCATTTACATCCTCGCAGCAATTTCAGGGCGTTCCAATCATTCAATCCCCAACTTCCCTTGTTTCCACATTCGGCTGGCCATTCGCAACCCGGTCTCTGCGCCAAAAAGAAAAAAACAAGATCGTTAAACGAAACATCGACCTCGGAAAGTCGAAGGACACTCAACCGCCACGTACCGCCTCGCGCACCCTTTGGCGCGTCATGTCGAAGAGCACGAAGTAGAGGCGCTGGTCCTTCACCGACAGCCGCGCGAAGGCCTGCGTGAGCCGCTCCAAAGGGCTCAGGGGGAAGCGGTAGAGCCCGCCGGAGCCGGCCGTGTCCTGCAGGCTCTTGCCGATGGTGCCCCGGTAGATGACCTAACGGGAACGCATCCCAGGGAAATGGGAAGTTCAACTGGAACTTGAAAGCCTCAAAAAGGGGATCCTCCAAACACAGACATCCAAATGATGGCTCGTATTTTTGGTTTTTGCCCAAGGGCCCCTCCTCGGTATGTTGCAAAGGAATCTGGGCGGGTGCTTACAACTGGCTTTCTGGTGGTTCCTTCGGGGGGGGGGAAAAAAACACATAAAAAAGGGTCGACAGTTGCCTTTTGGCTTCCCTTTTCCAGACGTTGTCCAAGCTACAATGGATTCACAATGATAACCTTTCGTCATGTGCAACTACGAAACATCAAGCAAGGACACACGAGAATGCTTCGCCGAATGGGATGACCTCTGTGTGAGGCAATGTAATTACTGTTGTCAATGGAATCGATGGTTTCTATTTGACAACCGTTGTCAACTAGTGCTTTCCAGCACATCTAGGAATACATGGCTAGCACCAAGCACCACGACTGTTGCCCAGCACCAGGACTGCCCTCCCTTGATTTTTGGTTGCATCCCGCCCACCGGCCATCCCCAGCCTCCCAAGCCTCCCAAGCATCCCGCCTCATCTGCGAGGGCCTTCACCAGCTCCTGGTGCTGCACCTGCAGGCGCCCGTAGCCGTAGGCCAAGTTCGCCAAGTTCAGCGGGGTGAAGCGGTCCAGCAGCCGCAGCGACAGGTCCGCCACCTTGTCGAACAAGGCCTCGTGCCGCACCTCGAGGTAAAGGGGCAGAGCGGCAGATCCATCTATTAGACTGATTATGAAATTGCTAGACATGTTGGGCGTTGCCGGCATTGGTTGCTTCCCTACAGAAAAAAAGGGGAACGCAGGTTCGGACCTGCTGCTTAGCGTAGGCGTGGGCTGTCAGGGACAGGTGTTGCGGGCTGAAGGTGCCCAAGATGCCCAACATCACCGTGGGTGCTGTGTCGAAGAAGGGAGGGTCTCGCACTGTGAGTTGCGTGAAGGCATTCAGCAAACAGCTGAAGTCCTGACTAAAGGCTAAGCCAAGGATTGGCGGAGGCCAGCTCGTCATGGGCAAACCCAGCTTGTCTTTTCTCGAATCTGATCAAACAATCAATTCCATCCCCTGTAGTCTGCCTATAGAGACTTCCCATCCCTCTGTCGTGAGCAACCAACTCCAGTCCTGGGCGTTGCAGCTTTCGATCTGTTCCACGGCCCGGGCAGACACCGCCTTCATGAGCGGCTGCACGTGGGCCATGGCCCGTGCCTTGGCGAAGGCATTGGCGATGAGCGCCAGCTCCCGGGGCGCGCCGTCGCCGCCGGCCACGCGGGGCACCAACTCCGCCGCGGCCACCACGAAGAGACGCGACACCTCAGGGATTCCCTTCGAGCGCGTCAGCTTCATATGGCATGTCAAATATATATATATATATATATATGTATATATTAACTAATACATATCCATGCCAGCACAAAGGCACACCTGCAGGTGTACAGGTGAATGCTCTTTTGCACCCATCAGCTCAGCACCTGGAGGTGGATGCTCGAGGAATCGAAGCGCAGGCGAGCGAAGGCGTTCAGCCCCACCGCCGCCTCCCGGCAAGTCATTTTGGGGAAACGTTCTGCCAGGCCCACCGCGAAGGCCTTCCACGTCCGCAGCGCCTGGTCCTTTCAGATTTGCTTAAGATCGCATGGTGAATCCCAAAAAAGAAGCCCCTCCGAAACCAACCCAGCCTTTCAAAACACTTGCTCCTCCCAAAGGCCCCAAGCATTTTTTGTGTTGGTCTTTCTTGCATCTTCCGGCCTGGTGCTTGTCCTTCCACGTGAGCTGCAGCAGGGGATACACGCCGGCCACTGCCACAATGTGGGCCCCGGTCACCGTGCGCTGCGCTTCTGGGTCCGCCAGCAGATTCGCCAGGCGCCGGCTCAGCTGCTGGATGCTCCGTGCGGAGCGGAAGGACAGGGCACCGTAGGCACGCACCACCTGAGCCACGGTCAAATGCCAGCTCGCCATGAGCGTGGAAAAAACGTGGCCCCACCTTCAGGCGTTTTTGTTCGTGGCTCGTCCCCCAATGTGCCTCGGTCTTTGTGGTTGGTTTTGCTCATCCCCGAATGCCGACATCCAAATTCCATATGTCTTTTGGGATGTTCCCTTGTTGGGGTTGGCTGGAAGGGAAAGCGAAGGGAACCAAATGGAACCAGCGGTTGCCATGGGTTCCATTTCGAGGCAACACATAGGAAAGCAGCTTTGAAAGTTTGACCGCACCTGGGCGACCTCGGGTGCCCCGAAAGTCCGGCACAGCAGGCGGCACTGCTGGCTCATGAGGCGTACCAGCTCCGTGCTCGGGCGCTTGCACACCGACAGCAACTGAAAGATCTCTGCCAAGTCCTGGGGCAAGAGGCCCCTGGCCTGGTCCCAACCCACGTTCTCCAGCAAATCCCAATACTCGTTCAAATGCTCCACCCGAATCTGCGCTTCGGTCTGGAACCAGTGCAGGGACCGGATGCCTTGGAGCAATGCAGTCTTGGACATGTGGCGCTGTGTGGGAAGATCCTTGAGCATGGCATCTGTCACCTCAGCATCTAACTGCACCTTGGCAGCTTCCTCCCGCAGAAACCGCAGCTTGGGATCCTCTTCTGGGACGGCGCTGTCCAAAGGGATCACCGTCACACGCGTCACGTGTGGCCGCCCTGCCCGACTCAACGCCTTGTATGCACACCAGGCTCGTGGGAAGCGCAGGCTCTGACACACGCGCATAGGCCGCATGGGCGACAGTCGGCCCAAGCGACACCGAATACATCGCGAAGATTAAGCAATTTGCAAACTCAAATTCATGCCAAGCCCTGCAAAGCTCTTCAGCATTTACGCCAAACACCAGTACACGAGTGGGCGCGTTTTCCTGCAAGTCGGTGCTGCGATTCAGAAGATAGTGCGTAAATCATGTTGGCCCTTCCAAGGCAAGGCTTTGATTGTGTTCCCCGCTTTTGCAAGCGTCCTGTCATTTGAAACGGTCACTACATGTGCCAGCCTGAGCCTTACCATCCTTGAGTCACTGCATGCCAGGGACATCGTCTGCCTCCCACAGTCGAACTCCAAACCCCTGCAACTTCCGACCCGCGCTAGCGCAATCTTTTCAAGCAAATGCGGAATGGTCTGTGTTGCGGGCTCTGGGGCCAAACTCACATCCATTCAGGAGAGAGTTTGACGGCCACGGAAAACGCTAGCCTCGCGGTGCCTGGCAAGCACACCATAGAATTGCGCCACTCCCACACTTCCCCAACCACGCAACCCGTACGTAACCCTTTCACCCTGTCCGTATCTATGCGGATCGAGGCGCAAGAGGTGGCAAAAGGGATCACGGGGGTCAGCTCTCGGCCTGCGAATCGCTTTGAATCCGGCATCTCCAACCGGCCCGTTCGCTCCCCCGAATCCCGGCGTGTCCGGCTCATGCCTTCTCTGACTCCTCAGCCGCTGTGGGCTCCGGAGCTTCTTGCAGAGAGTCGGGAGCGTCTTGAGCTTGCGGAGATTCTGGTGCTTCTTGAGGTGCCTCTGGTTCAGCCTCGCAGCCTTCTTCTGGCACACACTGCTCTTCTTTCGGTTCTTTGACCTGGAAACAGACAGCAAAAAGAAGGCATCAGCAGTTCCACATGGCAACAGGCGCCTCCACATCTTCGTCCTCCGGCAGCTGCTGCCGAAGTTCCTCCAGTTCCTGGAAGCTGCACACAAAATGATCGATGTGCTCGCTTCTCAAAGCTCCAAGCGCCACACGGGTGTGTTTCGTTGACGGTACCGGTCTTAAAGGGAAACCAGAAGGAAACCAACCATGAGACGACATACTCACATCTCTCCAAGTGCAAAGGTTTGGATCATCGGTCCTTCTCCAAGTCCTCCTGTTGCTGGGCCAACTCCCTGCGCTTGTTCTCAAGCTCCTGGGCGCTCGACCCCAAGGGATGCTCCCTCCGGGAGGTGGGGCCAAGGAACTTGTCCCAAATCTAAATTTAGCAACAACAACAACAAAAAACGCGACGGGAACAAAGCCGATCGGCTGCTCCTCAGCCAGATCGTAGTCCTCCACTTCGCAGGCCGTATCGATTTGAGGCTCGAGAGCCCCAAGCTCTGCCTGCATCTCACAGGCGGAAGGAAATCGTTCGTTAGCAAACAGGCACTTTGAACCCATGGATGAAACCATTGCTTGTACCTGGAGTCCTGAAGTTCAGAGAATCGCATTGCATCTCCACATCTTCGGGTGCATCACTTTTGAGGCGGCTCGGGTTGCGGCCGGTCAGAAACCCCAGAGGCCGAGCAAGATTAATGCAACGGATGGCATGCAAAGGCAATTCCGAAACTCGGCCAAGGCAAACCTGAAGTGCTTCTGTCGACACAAATGAAGGATCTCTGAAGGAATCCCTAGAACCAAGGGGAAATTGCAAGCAGCAAGATCGGGCAAGAAACAACTGAAGCAGTCCATGCAGTCCTTCCCTTTGCACCAAATAACAGATCCCTCACTTCTTTCCAGTGAGAGGGGAGAGGGAAGGTGGCCACGCCTCTATGCCTCTGGAACCAGGACATCATGGAGTTATGGGCGGCCCCGGTCGAGTCGCTGACAACCGAGCCATGCTTCCACATCGCAAGAAATGATAAGGCGACGGGTGTGTCTGAAAATCCCCAAAAAGCATAGGCCCCAAATTGCAAGAAGTGGACTTAGATGACCAACAAGTCAAAATGCATGCAACATAGTGCTTCAAGACTCCGGACGCCTCGGGTGCCTTGCATCCTCAGCTAGACCCCTACTGTGTCTCGAACCCGGATGCAACACCTTGTGGGACCAACACCACGGCTCTTGCCCCGGTGGTGAAACCTCTCAGATGTGTAGGACTTCTCGGACCCTACCCCACAAAGGCGCGGGCCTTGAGGTCCTCAATGCCGGCTACCAGCTGTGTCAGTCCTCCGGGTACCCTCCCTTCCCGCATGGAGGCGAGCAAACCATACTTCCTTTTGGAAGACACGTTCTGACGATAAGACGCTACGAAAAGTTGAGGCCCCCACGCTCTTGGGCCGCCCTGGGGCTCAAGGCCGCGCCGGCCTGGGCGGCGCCGGCCTCGCCAGCCTCGTCGGCCTCCCCATTCGCCTGGCGGTGTCAAGGAAGCAGCAAAAGGCCACTGCCAAGGCCTGCATTCGAGAACATCAACAACCCCGCTTGATCCTTTTGAAAAGCCCTGGCTTCATTCAAAGATCCTTGGCGGCTTCGATCAAAGCGTGCCGCTGCCCCTGTCCTATGCCCAACACACACAGGCAGAGAAGCAGAGCGGTATACTGGACAATTCCTGCCATCAAAGCATTGCCCCCTCTTCCTGCCTCAGCCTCTGCTTCCTTTGGGCTGGAGACCTCTGCTTCCTTTGGGCTGGAGACCTCTGGTTCTGCGCCTCGGATGGGGTGATCATCAGAAATCAAACACTCGAGCCTTCACCTGATGCCGAGCGCTTCCGCTGCACACTCAGGCAGGTGAGGCAGGTGCTGGATGCCAACGAAGTTACAACGCCTCGGCACTCGAGGGGATGTGCGGAAAGTGTTGAAGCTTCCAATGGCAGTGGCTGCGATGCAAAAAAAACAAAGGCAAGCAAGAAGCGTGCCCGTTTTGAGTGGACAAACAAGGACTCGTGATGCAGAAAGCCTATTATTTGACAGAAAGCATGCCATTATTCTTCCGATATCTTGTTAAACAATGACCGGCATGTTGGGCTTCAGTCAAGGAGGAATGGATGAAAGCTCCAACCATCAGCCCGCCTGGCTCTGAGGTACCATTTGGCACCTGTCAACTCTCTTCAGTCAGTCAGTCAGTCAGTCAGCCGACCGGCTAGCCGCTCGGTCAGCAGGAATAGAAATGAGAAGACTAGACTCATCGACGAAGAAAGCAATGCATTCGTGCGGGATCCTGATATTGCTAGGGTTCAAAACGTGTCCTCCCTGGCAAAAAAGTATGCATGCTGAGAGAACACAAAGGTCACCTCCGAGCCTCCGATTCACCCTATACACACACCTGTATACATTGGTAGGGACATGTACTTCTATGTGTAGGACGCATATTCACGCGCGCATATGCAAGGCTTCACATTCCGGAAAGGCTACTTTTGCTGGAGCTCCCCTGTGGCGGACTGAGCGTGATAGGCGAGACAGCCGCCTGCTCGTCCTCCGAGTCGTCACTTGGGACTTCGATCACCCTCTTGTCCTTCACGGCACTCCGAGGCACTGGATTTGGCGCCGATTGGATTGATGCCCGGTGCACTTTGCACGTTGGAACAGCCTGTTGCGGTGCTTTCTTTCAACAAGGGGCAAACCAAGGATTTGGGCAAAAGAATACCTTGGCTTGTCCCATTTGCGGACAAACCCATAGAGTTGCTGTGTCAAAAGTCGCTGGCGGCAGAAGGCTCACAGGAGTTCACTTCTTGCAAAACAGCAGCCAGGATGGGGCACGATCCATACATCCCGGCAAAAGTTGCAATGTGTAACGTGACTGCAAGCAGCATTTCGAAACGGTTGCGTCTTTGTTGATGGACCCTCATTTCTGGGTAGGGTTACACGGAAGCCACTGGAAACCCAGCCTCCCCCCCCCAACTGAAGGACGAAACCATACTTCTCGTGAGAGGCTCACAAAGTGAAAATGCGGAGGGGTCACATGAAACTGCGGAAGGGGTTCCCAACATATAGTCTTACTTTATTATATATATATATACATATATGTGCTCCAGAAAGGGCTGCGCCTGCAAACAGCAGGCTGGTACTCCCTTTCAAGCCATGAGCCGGGCTCCTCCAGGCTCTCGACCACGTCCGTGGGGATGTCCTCCAAGCCCGCAGGGTCGATGTTGTACCTAGCGACCCGAGTTCCGTGAAGCCGCATGGGCCCTGGGGGCCCTGGGGGCCCTGGGGCTGGCGAATCCGAGCTTCCGGGTCCCAAGTCAGAAACCTTTGGCTCAAGCCATGGGCTCAACTTAACTCGCCGGCGCGAGCTGCGACCGGCAGTGACAGCAAAGGAAGCAACAGCCCAAGTCCTTACTGTACCTCTTGCCTCCGAATCTCTCCCAAAATTGGGCCCCCGAGTTCGAGCTGAACTCACTGGCCAGAACCAGCAGCATCAGCGCAGCATTCAGCATCAGCAGCGCAGCGTACTATCGCTGGGCGCACTTTTTGGCAAGATGCTCCTGGCCCGACCGAATGCCAGGACAAACAATGCTTCAAAAACAAGTGCCGTCTCCAACCCAAGGCTGCTTGAAACCGATGATGCCCTTCACTTTGAGGCTTCCCTTCGATCTTATATATATATACATACAATATGTTAACTATCCGAACATGGAACACACGGCCAACTGACTGCTCACACAAAATAAGATCGAATACGTCAATTGGATGCCGGCCTGCTGGTGCTTCAAAACACTGACCTCCTGCTCGTACAAGCGCCGGTCACTGGAGCTCACGGACGGCAACTTGCAGAGCTCCTGTCTGGTGCGTGGACATGGTGGCATGCGTGTTACGTCCCATGCCCAGGCCTCAAGGTCAGAGACCTGGTGTCTGAGCACCTCAACAGAGGCGAACACAAAAAAAGACACATACACATATTCCAGGTCGGAACTCTGAAACTCTGAGCCAGGAACGCGCAGCTCCTCAACTGCGCAGTTCTCTTCCACTTTGAGCAGTTCACCCTCGGAGTCTGCTTGCCATTCAATGGGCATGAGGTGGACATGCACCCCGCGCTCCCTAATCAAAATAAATCCGTAGTTTGAATCATCAGCAGTCTACAGCGAACAGGGTTTGTCCCTAAATGAGGGAGCCCCGACAAGTTCTGTCTCTCTGGTTTCCGTTGCAAACAACCCCCCAAAAGGGAAAAGAGAACTCAGGATAAGCTCCTGGTTGTGGGGCCTGCGTGTTTCAAAACCACCGAGCAATTCAAAAATTATAAACAAAAAGGCAAACACCTCAAGAAATCGAAAGCAAAAAACAAACCCTATGAACCTAGCCCAAGGTGCGGTGCATGTGTTTGAAAAAGTGTGAACACAACAAGTTGACACAAAACAGACCCTAACTCAGCCAACATGGATACATAGGATCTGACAATGTGTTTCTTGCTTGAAAATCTCAAGCTTTGTTTGCATTGCTTGGAAAAGTGTGAAAACCTCTGAGTTTCAAAAACGTCAGACGCTGCTGTGTGTTGTTTGTAAAAGTCGAGGTGCGTGCATTGTTTGGCAAGGGTTTCTTCATTGCGTTTTGGGGGGAAACCACCAAAAACTCGAATATGTTTTGCAAAAAAAAAAACATGTCAGACCCTATGTTGTCAGCCTAATGGGGAGTGCACCTTTGCATGTTTGGTGCCAGAAATGCATTCGGCTAATGATGTGCTGATGGGAACATACCACACATGTGCCAAAACAAATGCTTGGCACAATGCAGCAAGACATTGGTTAGACAAGTCGGATAGCTAACAAGTGATAGAACAAACTAATTATGATCAACAACTATTTCAGAAGCATGCTTAGACTTGTTTTGGAAGTAAGCTGGAAATATCTGGAAATATGATGAAACTATTTCAACTACAACGCGGTCTGGATATTTGCTAGAAACATGCAAGACATATGATAGGAACATGCAAGGCCTTTGCTGGGCGTGCGCATCATACACACAAAGAATCAGATAGAAACTGCGCTAGAACGGTGCTGTAAACATGGTAGTTATGTGTTAAAATGTGGGCTTCTTCGTATTTTGGTTGGTCCAGCACCCATGCTCACCTTTCACGAAAGACACGGCCTGCGAGTCTTGCTCGCTCTGCCGGCACTCCGCCAGTGCCTCCCTGGCCGAGGCAAGCTCCGCCTGCCAGGAGTTTCGAACGAACGGCCCAAAAGCGCATGAGCAGCTGTCAGTATTACATGAACTTTTGGTGAATAATCCCTCGTTTCCCAACAGGACTATGGTGAGACTGCCCCAGTCCCACGCGCTACGGACTCTAAATTTTGGCCGTTGCGTGGCTCACATGAACAACAACAGGACATGGGTATGGACCATGGATGTCAAAATGGACCCTTCGGCGGACATGAACAGAAGTTTGGGCGGACTTGTGACCACCAAGCATTGGTCTTTGTTGGTACTTTTGTTGTGTCCTCCGTAAAACAAGCAAACTACCAAGGATATGTTCATAGCGCGGCTCGCGAAGGGCTTGCCGCCTGGAGAGACTCCAGCTCAGCCTCAAACTTCTTCTTACCCTCTTCTCGCCTGCGAGACATTCCCAAACAGAAACCTCTGAACAACTACCTCTGCGCAGAGCAACAGTTCAACTGTTGTCCGGCGTCTCCGTCCCCGAGCCTCCGAATCTCCTCCGTGAGGCGACCTGCCTGTGCAGAAAGACAGCTCACAGGCTTGGCGAACATCTTACACGGCCCTCGCAGCATGCAAAAGCCAGTAGCAACTTAGCTGTCGCTCAGCAAGTTGCCTTCCCGCCGTGTCAAAAAAGGGGAACCTCACATTGGGCAACCGCAGTGATGAAGCAGAATCAGCATCGGTTTCTCGCCTCCTTGAAACTGCGCGACGCCACCGCCAACTTCTTCTCTGCCTGGCCGCAGAGCTAAAAACTATTGAGGTAAAATGCCATCCGTTCATCCAACCCCCCCGATCAGGACCTGTGAAACATGGACATCACGAAAAAACTGTCCCCCTCCGCATTGCAGCATCTCCTTACCCTCTTGAGTGCAAAAGCAAGAAGCAAAGCAGCAATTTAAAGAGTAAATTCCCCACCCCCTCCCCGTTACGTATGGCGGACACCAACATATTACCACCTTTTCTAATTGTTTGTTACATTGTTCAATGTCCATGCCTCCCTAAAAACTACATCCAAACGCAAAGCCTAGGGTCCGAAAAGCCCAAGAACTCCCCTCCTCTCTGCCCCCCCCCAAAAACAAAAACAAAAGAGGAAAGAAAAAGAAAAAAACAAAACAAAAATCCGGACCTAAAATCGGGGGGAGCTGCGGGTCACCGGCCGCCCTTCCGCGCGCCCTTCGCCTCCAAACTGGGCAGCGCCTGCACCGAGGCGTCGATCTGGCTCCGCAGCTTTGCCGCCTCCGCCTGCGACCGGCGATCGAGAAAGCAACCGACCCGACGGCAGTGGTGGTGGGGGCGGGGGGGGTTGGTGTTGGGCAAATTTGAATCATTTTGGTAGGTAACGCGGTCTTTTCTGACCGCAGTGTTTTTTGAGCGTGTCACAAAAGTTGGACCGGCCTACTGCAGGATAAAGGTGTGATTATGTGTCTGCTGTTTGTTTTTGTTTTATTATTATTATTGTTATTGTTGTTGTTATTGTTATTGTTATTGTTATTGATATGGTTATTATTATTATTACTATTATTATTACGATGATGATGATTATCATTATTATGATGATGATGATTATCATTATTAATATTATTATTATTACTATTATTATTATTGTTATTGTTATTATTATTACTATTGTTATTATTAGTATTGTTCTTATTATTAGTATTATTATTATTATCATTATTAATATTATTATTATTATTATTAGTATTATTAGCATTATTATTGCGAAAGGGTTTGAAACAGAGTTTCGGGATGGATAAAACAGGCCCTAACCCACCAACAAGAAGAGACCACCTTATCCCCCCGGTCCCAAGGGCAAAGCAGTTGCCCCCGGCCGGCACTAACACGAACCAAAAGGGGTGCCTCGTTTGTAACAAGAATGAACCAAGCAGAAGCGCAGCACAGCGCAGAGCAAGCAAGCAAACCAGCGGCAAGCAGCACCAAGCGAGCAGAGCGAGCAGCAGCAGCGCACTCCAACCAAAACCCCGACCCACCTCCGGGTCCCAGACCACCGCCCCAGCAACGACGGCCGCGACGTAGTGCGGCCGGCGTGAGGAGCGCCGCGGGCTGTTTCCGACGAGATGGCGGGCAAAGTCGACGAGTGAAAAGCTTGAGCCAGACGGCGCATTGGCCGTGGCATGGAAACATGCTATGATAAAACTACATGCCCCCAAAAACACCCCCCTCGACTGTACAAAGAGATGGGGTGAATTTGGAAAGGCGCATTGGCCATTTTTGAAGTTGAAGAGCAACAAACAAGAAAGAAAGAGGATTAGGCTACCAGGGTTCGCAACCCCACGCCCGGGCTCGCTTTAGAGCCCGAATCCCGCCACCACCCCGAATTACGGGCATGGGGCGGATTCGCGCCGGTAGCCAAATCGAACCGAAGAGAACAAAACACGGAAAAAGAACAAAGGTTCAACTCCAATATGGCAGGCATGAAATAAATTGATATTGCAATGCAACCACAGTGAATCATGAGATTCACGTGGATATAATATCTGAATTTAAGATTTAGGCGCATTGGCCTGCTGATTGAAACATGGTGCTTTGACCACAAGACCTGGGTCTTTAAAAATAGCACCGTCTAGGCGCGCGATCACACGAAGATGGCCGGCACGAGTAACACCGGCAGCAATCAGCGGTTCAGGTCCGAGTAGGACCCCGCCGGCAGCGGTGCAGCGCAATCGCGATCATCACGTCAGCACCTCGATGAGTTCCTTCACCGGCTGCATCAGCGGTTCAGGAGGATGCGAATCGCCAGCGGCCAAAGATGCCGGCGAGGATGACTGCCTTGCGGTAACAGGGCGTACCTGGCAGGACAATGTGACCGGCGCGATTAGCGCACAGTCACCCGTGCATGTGAATTATGAGTCGGTGAATAACCGATTTGGCGGATCGACGTCAGGAGCATTGTCCTATATGCGTCATCATGCAATGATTGAATTTACGATGAGACCATCGAAAAGTGCGAGTGCGCATTGGCACTTTTGGGTACGACTCAGCGCATGCAGAACATGAAAGGGCATCATTTGCCCCTGCCGCCGCCGCGTCGTCCCCTTCCCTTCCCATCATTCCAATCCCCGGGTGGGGGATGAGAAGGCTCGGTTCCAGCCAACTCGTCATCATCACCCCAAGTTGGGCTGTGAGGTGAATTAGGATTTATATACGCGCCGGGATTTTCCGGCGGAAACTGCGACCAACCCTGCGGCATTGCGCCAGGCCACATTTGCGGCATCATGACAGCCATGTGCTGCTGCATGAAACCCCCCATCGGGAATGTGGGGCACATGGGGCTTGGGTACGGAAAGTCCCGAGCCGCGTGCGTCAGGCTGATAGCCGCCTGTCGGCGTCCTCGACCGGGCGGATCCGCCGGCCGTACTGCTGGCCGTATAGGCCGCCTTTGCCCTTTTGCTGGTCACCTTTGTGACCCTTGAATTGGTCAGCCTTGTGACCTTTTCCTGCATTCGGGTCCCCTTTGGGACCCTCTCCTTTGGGCCAGGAGCCCGCAGGGGCATTGCCCTTCCGAGTATCCCCCTTGCCTTTCTGATCCGGTCGCATCGAAGCGGAGCGATTATCACCCCGAGGTGTTGCCGCCCGCTTGTGATGCTTCCCAGATGGAGGATCCGCAAACGTGATGGCGCTTTGGCCACCGCGTTGCCCAGCGGGAACCATATCGACCTTGTTCTGGTCGGTGTAGATGTATGCTTCAGCATACTCAATTGGGACCGTTATCGTCCCACCACCGCCCCTCGGGGAGTCAATGCTCAACCTGAGGGTCTCGGTGATGTCAAAATTAGCGTCTTCGCTGGTGAAGTCCGCGAGGCGTCGCTCGGCTTGGACCATTGACATGATCACATCCTCCCGAGAGGCGCCTAGGCCGTACAGCGGGACGAGGAAACCGTCCTCAACACCGATGCGGTACGCATCGTAAATATATACAGAAAGATAAAAGGTAAATGCAGATTGGAGACTGCCTTTCCTTGTCATGTGGCGTGCCCACTGTGCCGCGTGTTGTGGGTGGTCGATCAAATACGCCAGGACAGTCAAACCATCAGGAACTGGGTTTCCAGTGTCGCTTTCCTCGATGAGCAGTTGCTTTGCCACCCATCTTTCAAGCGCTTCATCACTCGCTCTCACACACGAGTGAGTGTCCATGTTGGTGACTTTCTCAACCTCATGGAATGCTACCTGTACGATATCCGCATTGGGATTGTGTACGAGGTATGGCGCACAGCGCAAACCAGAGATCATGCAACTAACCACCTCACGGATCGGGTTTACCGACGCCATCAGAGGGGCCCAGCTGCACGTTTCCGCGTAGTACCAGCTGTTGGGCATGACTGCTTTGAGTCCGTCCACCCACGTTGGCTGTCCACGCCTGATCTGAGACTGAGAAGTCCCGGGCACCCACTCCCGATAGAAAATGGGCAAGTGGCAACCGTTGCATAGAATGGTGCCGTACATGTTCAAATGTGCACAACGAGGGCACCAATAGTCATGCATGGGAGCTTTGTCCCATGCGAATGACACCCCTCGCGGCGGACCCGGGACAATCAAGGCCCGGATCGCCCATGGTCGGATGTATATTACATCCCCTTCCTGGTGCAAGTAACATGCACGCCAAAAAGGTGCGCTCCTCACGCACGGCAATGAAACCGCGTCGGGTTTTGTATATGCCCGCGGCGCCCTCAGTCGCCAGCCATTTCAGGTCGATTGCCACGACAACATGGCGCTTGTCCATGTATGCGGCACGTTCATCGACGTAAAACTCGCCCTCATTATTGGGGCTTGGCAGTTTCAGGAACGGCACCTTTGCGCCTTCCATGCCGATCTGAATCTCCCCCCTGCAGATCTTGTCAGGCCGCATAGCATAGGGAAGACTTGGATGGCGAATTTGCCGGGACGTCGGACGCACCTCGTTTTGAGGGCAGATCTATACTCAGGCATGGAAAGCAGCACATATCCCGTATAAGGGACCTCCGCTGCATCCATTGGCCTCAGCGAGGGCCCGGTCGGAGTACGATCGCGTAACGCCCAGCGCTTGAAAAACCTTGTATGGCACGTCCCTCCCGATTAGGGTGGAACGCGCAAAAATCACTTCGCTTGTGACCTCTGTTGGGTCATGTTCCTCCCAGACTCTCCGTATTAGGAGCTCCACTGGGGGGTAGGCGGGGTGCTCCCGTGCGAGAGCACCCGCCCACTTTGCCACGTCAAGGCCTGTGCACTTGACAATCCCGTGCAGGGCCTCAAAAAGCATGGAGACCAGGGGCATCGACATCCAACCTCCAAGTATGTCGGGAACCGTCCCGCATAAGCGAAAAGACGGATCACCAGGCTTGACTTACCATCTTTGGGTTCGTGGAACCTGACAAAACCTCTAGAAGCATATACGCCTCTCTGGAGCATCGTCCAGTGACCGTTGCTGGGTCGGCGATCTCGGGAAAAACCCGAAGATACCATCCCCAGCAGGACAGGCGATTCTGCCAAATGTCCTGCTCGAGGGGTCCAGCAGGACCTCCTCACCTTCATAAGCAAAATTGTAAGTGCTCGCAATCGGACACAGCGGGTTTCACCATGGCCGCGTCCTCAAGCGACGCACCAACCGGGAGAAGACCGGACTCATGCGCTTTGGCATCAGTCGGAGCATTTCCCTCAGACATTCGCCGATAGTTTTCGGCACGGAAGAGAGGAAACAAATGTTTCATCCTATCAATTTCTTCCTCCGTCGTACGCCAGGCCTTCGCCTCATAGTTCGGCGGTTCCTGCTTTGAGGGAATCAGATCTCTGCTCTCCATTTCGGAGAACTTGGCAACAAATGGCCCAATGCCATCGTCCTCGACGTGACTTTCGAAGTCTTCGTCCGAGATGTATTCTCTGGGCGGCTCGCCCAGTTCGTTTAGGTCGACCTCTTCAAGGTCAACCAGAGCCGGAGAGTCCAGGATTTTCTGGATCCCCATGAGCTCATTCCTGAATTGCTCAAAATCCCGTGGTGCGGTGGTCACTGAGGACGGCATAGCGTCTTCCCAGGACTCTGGAAACATGCACACGTTGGTAGGGGAATATTCGTCATCGGAAATATCCCGATCACGGTCCCGCACATCGCTAATCAACGTCGCATCCAAGAAGCCGCATTGGGCCCGCGGTTGTGACGCCTTTGCGGGAGATGGCGCTGCGCCCTTCGACGCTTTGGCCGCCTCTTTGGGCGCCTTATTCTTCTTGCCATCACCCCTACTCCCCTCATTGTCCACTTCCATCGCAGACGATTGCCCGCTCCCACTTGCCCCGCCCGTTGGCGGTTCGGGAGTCTTAATGGGAGATTCTTTTGTACGGGCTTTGCCTGCGTACGAACCTGACACTTGCTCACTTCCAGTGGAACCGCCGCCAGCCTCCCGTGGACGCTTGGCGGTGTGAGCTGCGCCAGTATGCACAGCAGGTGCGGACCGCCTAGGGTGGCTCTTGCTAGCCACAACACCCTGAGGAGGTGGTTTCACCTTGGGAGCCGGCTCCGCTTTGGGTGCCGGTTCCGGCTCAATGACACAAGCTCTGAGGTCAAAGTTATCTGATCTCGCGAGGCCTGCGCAATAGGAACGGAAAACGTCCTCGACCTCACGGGCCAAGAACTCAGGATGATCCTCTGCGTTGAGAGGAGTCCTCCACGCATCGTAACCAGCAAGCAAATTCTCGCCTACGACGTCATTGAAACGATACGAGCCCAACCCCGAATAGCGGTTGGCTGCTCGAAGCACATTGCAAAATCTTTCAACCTTTTCGGTTGCCGCGATGGCCGCAGCCATCTGAGGGTGAATGTACCCTGTTTCTGCCATGCAGTGCGCGGCTTCGCGCAGACACGACCTCGCGCGCCACAGATTCGCGGCCGCTTGGTAAAAATTGCAGTACGCGACGGTCCACGTCGGGTCCTGCGCATAAACCTCATCATCCCCGAATTGAGAATCGGGCATGAGCCCCAAACGGATCTCCTGGCCACGGATTACGTCAGCCGAGATTTGATTCGAATTGGGTTGATCTTCCGGAGAAGGGCGGGGAGCGTATCGCCTCCCCAAACTGACGCATGATTCATTTGCTTCTTCCCTATTAGGGTGCAGCCTTTCAGTCTGCATTTGTCGATACCGGTCGACTAGGCCCGCCTGGGGGCCAAACGACAATGGATCGAGGTTCTCCTCAGCCCATTCGGAGAGCGCTTTGGCTCCTGCATGATGGATTCCATCTGCATTCATCGTGTCGGATACGACGACATTAGACAAATAATGCCAGTCGTATTCACCGAACCGGCGGTCGATTACTGAAGCGTCGTCCAGCATCTGGAAAAATGCATCCTCTGTGAGCTCTTGCCACAGAGGGAGAGCGAGGGCAGTCTCAATGGAGTCCGCCTCGTCAGGACGGAGGAGGCGCCTTGGCCATGCTCCGATCCTCCATGCCGCCACAGCTGGCGACAAACCTGCTCCTGTACAGGAAATGCACAACGATGCAAGCGTCAGCGGTTACAGGTGCAAAATATTTGGATTCCGGGCCGAATTCTGGATCATCGGGGTCGGGTGGATCACCGCCGCCGTCGGGATCACTGGGCCCACCGCCACCGGCGTTGTTCCCGCCCATAGGGTCATCGTCACCCGGCGGATCGGCCGGGGATGTAGGAGCATCGTCCCCAGCCCCGCCACCGCTTCCGCCATCGTTGCCTCCCCCAGCGCCTTGGCTGGGTGATGCGCTTTTGGCCCCACCTGCATCCGCAGGCGCAGACTGCGTGTCCTGGCCCGCAGGTTTGGACACTTCAGGATGAGATCACCCCCATTGACGCATCGGTCAACAGAGATGGGGTGCTATCCTCCGGCTGAGGATTGTCCTCGCCGGTAGCTCCTGGAGCATCGCCCCCCTGTCCGGGTTGCAGCTCCACCTTACAGGGCTTTGCCTGCGTGGAAGGACCAGCCGGAGCGCTCTTTATAGCTCTCGGCGGCGGAACCTCGGGCCGAGGGTGCGTGATCCCACTGTCTATGGGATCGCACCCCCCCGTGCCACCAGTGCTGGCAGCATCAGCGCCTGCCGCTTTGGGTACAGGCACATTTGCGACCTTAGGTGCGTCGACCATGGGTCCCGTTTTGGCCGGAACCGCGCTCTTTGGCCAATGGGCGAGGACTGGAAAGACACCGGTCCCCCCTCCTTAGGAGGCACTCCACCGGCACGCTTGGCGAGTCCACCACCCCATCTGTTGGCGGTTTCACGCACAGACAGAGTCGGGAAATCATCACCATATGCATCTTTGGGAAGCTCCGGAGGTTTGGGCTTAGCCACAAAAATCTGCCTCCCAGTGTTGAGCTTCAAGGCAACCCTTTGGCCGCCAGATTTTGTCGGAGCACCAGACGTGGATGGGGTGTACCCACACGCAGGTGTCGGTTTTGCAGGGATGGTTCCCTTCTGATTGCCGCAAACGGCGGGCGAAAGACTGCGATTAGCGGCAGATTGACCAACAAGATTAGCCATGGCCTGGCCCAGCCTCTGCTTACCTGTTGCAGGTGGAGTTGAGGACCGGACGCGTTGGGCCATAGTCTGCTGCCCACCGCCCGCATTGGGGATCCGAATTCCGTGCACTCGACGCTCTAGGTGCATTGACCGAAGCTGAGCGCGTCTGGGCGCCTTGGCCGCCAGACATCGCTCTGGGCGCAGAGATAACCTCCGCCCATGGTGTGTCCTCGGAAGTGGACCACCGATGCACCGGCGAGGCACGTTTGGCCCCCGCACATTTTAACGGCACTGAGGTAGGACTCTGGTGGATTCACCAATTTGCCCCCCTCGATCACGTAGTTGAGGGCGATTGCCAGGGTTTCCTGGATCTCACCGTTCATCGCGTATTCGCGCCTCAGAATAGAGGTCAGGTCGGTAAAAGCCGATACAAGACCTATGAATTGGTGTCCGCCTCTTTCGATGCCGACGACACCACCGTTTGAGCTCTTCTTTGAGCAGCCAAACCACATCGCATTGGATGGGTAGGCGGGAAAGCCGGCATCGCGGCACTTCCTGAAAAATGTGGTGGCAACGTGTTGCATGGACGTGCCATGCCACACAATTCCAGGACCAGACAAGATTATTGTCGGCGCCTGGCTTCGCCCACCCTTGTTGGCAAATGCCTTTAACGCATCGATGCTTTCATCGATGATCCTACCCGCTTCGGGGTTGGGACCGTAAGTGTTCTCAGATTTGAGCCACTTGGTCAACCACACGCATTTGGTGAAGATGACGAATATGTCATCCTTCGCCCTTGCAGGCGCACCGGGTCCGCGAGCTTGGGACCGACCACCGTACGAAGGAGTTCAGATATTGAACTCTCCTCGTCAACCTCCACGACCTCCAGTGCGTATTCACCAGTCTTGGCCGGGAGCTTTGTCCTGATGGTCGTCCACTGCTCCTGAAGCTTGGCCTCAGAGATGGACTGGCCCGCGCTGCCGGTAATCCAGTGCGATTGACCGACCAACACGACCACACGAGATCCCTCTACGCCTTGGTAGGAGATCTTGTTCGGAACGCATCCGCTCAGAATCTCGGCGCATAGCCGGCTGCAGCGGAGGGGTTAACGTACCCCAGCATTGTGAGGACAAACCCCAAACAGTCTGGCTCCTCACATTCAGCGTACTCCATGGCCGTGACAGACTACTCGATGCTTGGCTCGAATACTTTGATTCGAGAGCATTAATTTTCTGGGCCGTGCTATTTTAGCACATTGAGCATCTGCTCAAGTTTGCTGTTGAGTGTAGTCGAAACAGCCATGTTATGAGTATTCTGCTTGTCCGTGTAGGACTTGCAGTCCCTCGACTTGACCTCTATATTGGTCTGCGTCTCGCAGAGTTGGTCCTTGGTCCACTTTATACCTTCCTTGTTGGTAAGCCAACACTGTTCGGCATTTTGCATCATCCTGTCAATGCTATACATTCTGGTGGATAAGTCCTCGATTTTGAGGTTCACACCACCAATTGCAGGATGGTTGGATTGACTCTCCACAAGGGATCTCTCGATTGCTTCAACACGAGTAACAAGCTCGGCAACACGATCAGAAAGAGACTCAAAAACAGTTTGGACTTGGACGATCGATCGAGCGACGTCGTCATAGCTGGCCCGTTCATTCAGGGCATCGCCTAAGCTAGTCGTACGATCGGATATGATCTTGACTCGTTGGCCAAGCTCGGCTGCGATATCCCTAGCCCCTTGCGAAAGCTGCATTGACACGTTTGCAGCCTGTGTACATGTGTTGTTCACATGGACGCATTGGTCGTATTTGGTTCTCCACGAGTTGACCTCAGCGGCCAGTTGTTTGATGCATTGATCTTCTATCATTCCTATGCCCAAGGTTTTCGACCTTAGCAACTAGGCGGTGAATAATCGCACTTACGGAAGAGTCCACTCTCCCTCTTTCAAGGGCCGTGACAAGATCAGCGACTTCATTGGGTTGATCTTCGCCCATGGGGCTATGCCTAAATTCACGGTCCCGAGGAGTGGACAGATCAATCATGATTGGATTAGATCTCGGAGGAGTTCTGAAATCATCCTGTACGGCCGTTGACGGCCGTGGGAACTCACTCCTATTAGGAGATTGGCTCTGATACGGCGCAGATCTCCTGGCATCACGAACCGCCGAGGGTTGTGTCATGCCCAGGCCTTTGGCCACGGACAACTTAGGAACAACGGGCCTATCGGTTCGCATAGGAACATCAGGCCTCGAGTCAGCAATGACAATGTCATTCAAATCGGTCGCATTGGACACTCTAGGTTCAGACATCGATTCAATATCAGTTCCATTACTGACGGTATGATTGTGACTAGGACTTGATGCCATCATGGACTCAGATTCTATTGGAACATTAGCCCCGTCAATGTTGTCCAAGGCGAAAAAGGAAGCCGCGTTGGACGTAGGGCGAACACTTTGTGCGTTCGAGCCATTTGACCTATTGAATTCCTCCTGGAATGCTTCGATCCCATCAAGCACGTTAACGAGTGTGCCCGCGTTCAACGGGTCCCTACCGATGATCGACGCTGGGTCACCTGATCGACCGCGTCCTGAGTCCCGCGTACTGGGGTTTCCCCTGTGGGCAGTTTCCCGACCCATTCCCCTTGCCCTATGCGATCCAGTCGAATTTGACCTTGATCGTTTGCTTGGGGTTGGATCTACGATGTTCCGCTCCCTAGGGCTCTCAAATCCTGAAAGTCCTGGGGGAGGGGACATGTTCCTCATGGTCAGGTTTACCGACGGCCTTGGTCTGACGTTACGGCTGGCCGCGTCAGGGTTGAGATTCTCAATCGACAAAGGTAGCATGAATTCGTCGCTTCCAGCAGCCCGTTTTGGGCTTTGGAATTGCGGGAAAGATGACGGGGCGGGTGGCCCTGGCATCCATGCGGCGAAATCCATGCCAAAAATGTTTCCGTCGTTGGGCCATGAGGCTCTCCAATCCAGCCCGCCGGATTCGGTTGGCAGATGAACATCAAATGCAACTCCACTGGATGTACCAGGTTCGGGATTACCGAGCACTTGAAAAGCTATGCTACTGGTTGGCACAGGTCTACTGCTGCCTCGGGAGTCACGAACCTCGGACTGACCAATATTCATCAGCTCGGGGAAAGATGAGGATTGAGCTCCAGGTGCAATACCGGGCTCGTCATCATCACGTCCTGAGACGGAATCATCATGGTCAGGACGATTAGTCCCACGACCCTGAGAGCGATTAGCTCTTGAGGCATTAGATGACAGATCATCAGTGCGAGTAGCACTGGACCTCTCTGAAGGCATTGCTTCTGAAAAAGTGTTGTCCGACAAAAAATCAGGACCTGAAAACATCGGCTGTCTGGGCACCTGGCCGTCATTCACAACGTCCAAGATTCCGGCCTGGCCGAGAACCCACTCATCGGTCACCACATGAGGTCCATCCTCAGTGATTCCCGCCATGAGTCCTACAGTAGCCTATGGAAAACGGCGCCTGCAGGGTTGTTATTAAAAAGGGGTTCGCGGTGCCAACCGAGGACGAATCCTACGGCTGATAACCTGCGAAAGGGTTTGAAACAGAGTTTCGGGATGGATAAAACAGGCCCTAACCCACCAACAAGAAGAGACCACCTTATCCCCCCGGTCCCAAGGGCAAAGCAGTTGCCCCCGGCCGGCACTAACACGAACCAAAAGGGGTGCCTCGTTTGTAACAAGAATGAACCAAGCAGAAGCGCAGCACAGCGCAGAGCAAGCAAGCAAACCAGCGGCAAGCAGCACCAAGCGAGCAGAGCGAGCAGCAGCAGCGCACTCCAACCAAAACCCGACCCACCTCCGGGTCCAAGACCACCGCCCCAGCAACGACGGCCGCGACGTAGTGCGACCGGCGTGAGGAGCGCCGCGGGCTGTTTCCGACGAGATGGCGGGCAAAGTCGACGAGTGAAAAGCTTGAGCCAGACGGCGCATTGGCCGTGGCATGGAAACATGCTATGATAAAACTACATGCCCCCAAAAACAATTATTATTGTTATTATCATTATTATCGTTTTTTTTTTTTTTTGTTTAATTATTATTATTGTTATTACTATTATTATTAGTAGTAGTAGTATTATTAGTATTATTATTATTAGTATTATGTATTTTATTTTGTTTATTTTGTTTTATTTTATTCTGTTTTATTTTGTTTTAGTTTTTTCGATGGGCAGGTTCGAGACATCAATTTCTGGGTCCAGCTAGAGCATTTTTGGAGGCAACGACTAACTTCATTGTGCTACATTCTCTCGTTGCGTTTGAGTGGTGAGGTTTGCAGCTGCGAAGAGTTGAGACCGTGTTTTTGGATTCAGGACAGGTAGCCAGTTTGTTTTTCTGTGCTGAAAAGCTGCCTCGGGGCCTTGCATTTAGCCTAATGGTGTTTGAACAGCTTTTTCAGTTTCCAGCGCGCACCATAGCTGCCAGATGGCTACATCACCCAAGGCAAATGAAGAAAGTGTGCTTGCATTCGCTGTTTGAGAATATGGGCCTCATGTTATAAGGGCTTCGGTCTAGGCATGGCTACCGTTGGTAGCAGTGCGCGTGAAAATAAGCCACTACTTGAGTGAAGATGCGGGCTATGGCGCCGTGTTGGCAGACGGGCAGCGGAGGTATCATATGATGGTTTACATGTGACAAGAACGGTACTGCCCCGCCCACCCCCCACCCAGCCGCATGTAAAATCCCATCTTTGACATACGGTCGATTGGGAGCGCGGTACCTTGTAGTAAGAATTGCTGAAAACCGGCCGAGCTAAACTGCAGTTTGTATAAATCGCCGGGACCCCGAAATGTTCACTTTCAAGATGCCAGTATTCGTGTGTGTGTGTGTGTCTTTTGAAAGTGCCCTTTCCGGGGTTGAAACAGAAAGCAACGGGAAGCCTGGGGTTCACTCATCTCAATGTCGGGCTGCCTCACATTCTTGAAGCTCATGCTACCAGCCAACGGAGGCAAAAAGAAACTTGCGAACCAAGCTGGCCTTTTCAAACCAGTGCTTGAAAGCACCTGACAGACATGCGTTCGACCCTGGCAAAATTTGCAAAATTTGCCAAAGCTGACACCGACGGCCGTCCCTCCGTCCCGACGGCTTGCCTCTTGGCTGGCAGATCTTGCCGACAGCTCCCCGCACTTCTGCGTGGCCTGCTCCCAGCCCTTCCGCGCCTGAGCGTCAGGCGGAGTGGCCGGCGTCGATTGAGCCAAATCAAAACGGGTACCCCAAACGGGAGTGATGGACAAAATCCACCCACCAGTGGGTGGTTGATCCATCTCAGGTGCGGATGTCTCGGAGTTTAAACAGAAAAAAATGAGAATACCAGGCTATGAGTTCGAGTGGTCGAAACCAACAAAAGCCCTTCCATTTGGAAGTGGCCCTGGCTTTCACATGCCACAACATCTGGCTATGAATCGAAGTTGTTGGAACACCTGCCAGATGGGTGGGCATAAATAAATCCGCATGTGAACGATGTCCTTAGATAGCCACCTGTCTGCAGCTGCTTCGCGAATCAAGATTACGGTCCCTTTCTGGGACCCGAGAAGGGCAAACATGCGCCGGGGGCAGTGTTGCGAAGTCCTTCTGATGGTTGCTGCCTGCGTTCCGGCTTTTGAACCATAAGCAACATTATCCTCGCCATGCCACCTGAACTGCCGGCTTCGAGAGAACCCGCACAAGTATGGCGCCAGTGTATCCCGGCCTCATTCAAAGAGTCTCGATGCGGCTCCATCAGCCTCTGCCAAACCACACGGCGCTGGATGACTTCGGACTGAAACCACCTGCACGGGTCGCCACGTGACGAACGCTCAGTGGCTCAGGTCTCCAAATTGGAGCCTCCCGTGCGTGGCAGAGGTGCGGCTCTGTGCCTTGTCCCCCCCGGCCCTCGCCTCTGCCGCCGCAGATCCTTGGAGGCCTTCCGGATCTCCTTCATCTGCTGCCGGTGATAAGTTTCCTGATCCTTCAGCGCCTGAAGGCTCAGCCCGACGCAGA
Organism: Effrenium voratum; assembly: GCA_963377175.1. Taxonomy (NCBI): domain Eukaryota; class Dinophyceae; order Suessiales; family Symbiodiniaceae; genus Effrenium; species Effrenium voratum. The sequence goes on along the minus strand of CAUJNA010003787.1, from coordinate 54,638 downwards.
GCATCTTCGAAGGGATGTAAGACATGTCAGGAGCATCTCCGGTCACTCCCTGCATACCTCCATGGCTTGACTGCCACCTTTTCTGAAACTCGTGGCGAAATCGGCATCTTTCTTACAGGTCCTGTCCTCCCGCTCCTTCTCCAGCTCTGCTTCCATCTGGGACACCTCACGGACACCGGCGGCTGAGACAGCAAGCGTCAAAGGATACTTGACGAAACATCGTAACGTTCTCAGGCCTTGCAAATGGCCAAGGAACAATATGTGGGTTCGTCTCTAGCTTTGGTGCAACCCCCAGGATGAAAGACACGGCCTGATGTTTGAAGACAAGGCCTGATTGGCCTTTGGCGCTCAGAGCCGCGCTTGCTGCGAATCCACCTCCATCTCCTTCTGCGCTTCCTCTAGTCTCTTCTGCTTGCCTGGAAGGAGAGAACTGCTGGGTCCTATGGTGAGCCCGCATGGAAAAGCTGGGTGGCGCCCATGTTAATTTTGTTGCTCAGGTCCCAAAATGCAAAATGGGGTTTCCCTTTTCACTAGCCATAGCATGCTGTGCCTGCCTTCCAGCCGGCCGAGCTGCTTCTCAAACTTGGACCTGTCCAGCCAGATTTGCCCGAGCAATATCTGAAAGCGGTGCCGCATAGCATAAGTCACGAACTGCGAACTGCGCCACCCTCACACGAGTGCAGGTTGTAGAAAAAAAATCGGCCTGATGCTGGCGACTCTGATGTCGCAGGAGTCAATGACCTGCGCGGCAAGTCCGCGAGGCTGGGATCATTGATCTCAGAACCCCGCAACTCCCTCAGACGGCCTGCGTCAGTTCCTTTCGCTGCTCCAGCTTTTTGGCAAGGAGCCTCCCACGAATGATGCTTCCCCGAAGTCCACCAAGGGATGACGCAAAGCTGGAAGCGAAACGAGGTCTTGCTCAAAAGAGAAACAAAGGCAGCCATCTGACAATGGCCAGCAATCCGTGTTGTGTCTACTCCAGATTCACGGAGATGTGCGCCTGTACGTTCCAGGAGTGTATATATATATATATAAACACACTGCAATTCGATTGTGTACGTGTATATATATAATTATAGAGAGAGAGAAAAAAGATTACACATATATATATATATACATATATACATATATATATACATATAATATATATATATATATACATATATATATATATACATATAATATAAATATATATATATATATATTATATATATGTAGGATGTGTCTTTTTTCAGCGAGCACCAAAATTATGGTATTCCTTTTGGGTTGCCTTTATATATTTTAAAAAAAGGGTTCCGTACAAAAAAGACAAGCCCACATAAATGTATCTGTTCAAGCCTATGCTCACATCTGCCATTGCAATCATTGCAATCAGCATGGCTCATATCCACCCGTCGGCCTCTCCAACTCCCGGATCTCCTCATCAAGCTCCGACCTCTTGGCCATCGCCGTATCCCGTTCCTTGGCAGCTGACAGAAGGTTTGGGAGCATTCCCGGTGCCTCTGATCTGAACACAAATGAGCAACGGTCAACATGACTTGCTTCCCCACAAGATGGGACGTTGGGACCCGATCTGCTTTTGTGACACGTGTCCCCCGAAACCAATCACACGGTCAGTGACTGGGGTCAAAGGACGCCTCTTGGGCCCAGTCGTCAACATCCTCCACCGTCTGCTGGTCGATGGCCTCATTCACCTGCACATCTGCGCTGGAAAATATGTTGGAACTGTCTGGCTCACAGGAAAAGGCACCAAATTGGCTTGTGTTTGTTCAGGGCGCTGTTTAAGGCAAACCAAAAGCAAAACACATGCCAATATGTTCCGCCTCAGCCTATTAAACAAGACCTGGGCCCAGCCTGCTGCCACTCTTCCTGAAGATTCGCAGAATCCTCAACAAGGCAAAGCGGATTGCAACTCCAAAACCGACACTGCGCGGCACTGTGAATTGGCAGGGAATTACAATGCCACAAGTTCAAGGTGCCTTTTACTCCTGTCAAATTGGCCAGGATATTTGAACCGCAAAGACAATGATCCATCCGTCCTTCTGAATGTGTGACTCCGCGAGGTCCATGCGCTTCCTGCCGGACATCAACTTCTGGAAATAGTGAAGGAACTGAAGCACAGGAGCCCCGGGGGTTGATCCGCTGTGCAGACCTATGCAGGGATTCTTGGCTTTGCGCCCAATCCTTGGCAAAATAGATGGCACTAGATGATTTGAAAGGGAACTGAAAGTGGCACCCATAGCTTCAAGTTGACCTAAATGTCAAGGACACCTAGGGGTCAAGCTAGACTTCGATCGTCTTTCCCCGCCTCTCGGACTCCAAGCGGGCCTGGCAGTCAATGGGTTGACCTAGGGGAAGAAGTGGGTATGCTGTTCTTCGGCGCTGGGTTGTTTTAAGGGGAAACTGAAGGAACTTGTTGGGTCCCCCGATTCTGAGAAACCCATATTTGTCCTTTGCCGCGAGAAGGTACCCAATCGAAAGTGAAGCCTCAGCAGCCCCAAGGTGCCAGTTGTCAAGATCACAGCCACCCGCACGGACGACTCACAGCCGGGCCTGCTCCGCCGACAACCTTCGCTGGCAACGCTCCTCCGTCGTCTTGAAGGCCTTGTGGTCAAGGCACGTTTCACTCGGCCCAATGCCTCGCTGTTTGGAACCCTTCTCGGCCAACGCGCCCCGTATGCTGCTATAGATTCTTGCAGGCTGCAAAAGTCGGTGTTGCAACGTCGCCACGCAGCAGAGACGAATGAATGTACAGTCCCAACAATCAAGACTTGCAAGACTGCAAGATGGCTGAACTTCCCTCACGATGGTCTCGCTTCTGAACGTAGTTGGGTCATGCTGAAGCACATGTATCTCTCTTGCCACAAGCTCATGTCGCGCATCCCTACATCACCTAAGGCCGGCCTCATCTCCTTCCAGCTGAAGCGCCTGGCAACCGCCCGTCAAGTGATGAACCCCTCCTCCTTTCAGTGTCCTATGCCAAAATGCGATGCCGCCCCGACCGATCACCCAGACCTCCACGCGGTCCAAGGCTTGTTTGGCCAGTGAAGCTCGATCCCTGGCAAACAGCACACCATCAGTCTGAATGCTAACACTTTGATTCATGCATGGCTCAAAAAGGCGCGTTGGGTTGGGAGCTTGGAGTGATTGCGAGTGAAAGCCCAGAATGAACAAACCCCAAGCGTCCCTGGGAGCCCCCCCCCCCCACGTGACTCCGCTAGGTTGATTCATCCGAACTCAACGTCACCCTTCGCCAACTCCCCTATCGGGCGGTTCCTGTTTGGTTTCCCAAACCAACCCCAAAAACAGGAACCTCAACGGCATACCGCCTGGAGAGGCTGAGCAAGCTCCCGGCGAAGGTGACCAGCTTCTTGGCGCCACTGGCAACCTGGAGAGGCTTGCGGAAAAACCGCACAGACACGGGCAGCGGCACAGGCAAAGACACAAACAAACACACAAAAAAGAACCACTTTTCACACCGAAATGGAGAGAGGGGTTTGGGAGGATACCTTACAGCTTGCCACTTTAGCCGAGAGGAGCCAAGCGATTGATTCGCCCTGCCTCCTCAAACTCCTTGGAGATCTTGTCTTTCAGTTCCTGGATGGTCACATCCAAGGCATCTGCCTCAATGTGAGTAAAAATCACTCCGGCACCTGATGTTGGCTCGCGGTGGTAAGAGTACAATCCCATGCTTTAAGCTAATGAGCTCATGATAAGTCTTGACCGGTGATGAGAACAACACAATGGACTCGAAGCCGCACCTCTTCATACTGCTCCTTGTCACACAGGCTGTTCTGCTCTGCCTGCACAGAAAGCCGACCCCGCATTTTCAACATGGAGAACACAGCACTCGGAATCGCTGCATCCCGCTGCAAGCAGACAAATGGAGGCATCCCTCCAAAGGTTGCTGTTCGGTCGATTGGATTCCTCAACGAGAATCCGAACCGGAAGGGCACAAAGGCAGCCCAAACTTGCACAGCAAAACAAATGGCTTGCCCACACATGACACACCGTACTCACCTGATATCAAAGCTTTGGGTGACGTTCACGGTCCTGCGGTTGAGGATAAAGATGAGGGCAGTGGTTGAGGGCTTCAGGGTTCAAATTTGGAGGCGGCAAACCATGGCTGCAAAACAACACGTGCACTGGTCCCAAAGGCCACCAATCTCATCGCATCCTTTCAAGACCCGCGAAAGGGGTAGATCTCCAAGAGCAGTCGTCAGTACACACTAACAATATCTGACAATCCTCTCAAAGCCCAAGCCTCGGTCTTCTCAAGCTTCGCGCGGAGTGCAGTGATGTTCTCTGCCGTCTGCTGACTGGCTGAGAGGCAAGAGGCCTTGCAGCTACGGCGAGGATTGAGAGTGCTTCACACGTGTTGAACTGCTTAACTGCCGAACTGACCCAATCAAGGCGATCACAGCATGAGTGATTGCGGGAAGCTGCGAAGCACCAATTGAGACACAATTCAAAGCCTGGTATTAAACTGGTCTACCCAAATCAATGTCATTACACAATCAAAATGGCCCGAGTTTTGAAGCTGGCTCAGTTGACAGTCCATTCCGCATGGAACGCAAGCCGGCTGCTCGCATGTGTTCCGCGCCTCTGCTTCCAGTAGCCGCCTGTGCTCCTGGCGTCGAGGCAGAAACAGATCCCGGCGATGCTGTGTCTTGCCACTTTGCCGCCTTGCAAGAGACAACACAATCCGAGCAGCAAAAGAAACAACGCCAGAAGCCAGAAGCGAAGAAACAAACGGCCAAAAGCAAAGCAGCAAAGGAAGAAGAAGGCAAAAAGCCGCAGCAGAAAGCGAGGTTTGCATGCAGAACGGGGAACATCCATGCTCGCAGAGTCTATTCAACGTCATCTTTTGTGACGCATCTCAGCCAGCTCGTTGCAATGGTCTTTTTACTGTGAGTCTGAGGCACCAAGAGGTGCCAAGAATCAGTAGCTGCTTGCAAGAAGCTGTGCTCAACAAGATCTTGCCCTTCACCAGCATCGCACAGCACGGGTCTCGCAGCGAGCACCAAGTTCCTAGTCACAAATCAAAACCCCCATCATGTCAGTATGCGTGTGCCCTTTGCGCGTGGTTGAACTTCACTCTGTTCTGTTGTGGTATCCATTGCATCCTGATTGTGCTTAGAAAAGTCTAAGTCAAGTGTTGCAGTGCAGTCCAAGTTGTTGCCTGAAATGTTGCTGCTTGGACAACACCTCTAGGTCAGAACTGGCCACCATTGGCAAACCCCTCCCGCCCTGCTTGCGTGAGCGCGCGCGAGCGGGCAGGGTGTGGGGCCCAGGACTGCTAGTACAACTCCGCATCGCGGTGTCCACCACATCAGCTCAAGCCCGTGCTGCCAGGCTCAATTGTGAGTTGCTGCCTTCCTGTCACTGCGCTGACAGCGTCTTCGACTGTTTGGAGCCAAATGATCTAACACCCTGTTCAAGTTTGTTGGACTAGGGGCTTTTAACTGAAAGCCACATAGACGAGTGTGTTGTTTTTATGGCACCCTTTTGGGGGGGGTCAAAGATTGTCCGTCTAAAGACGAATGGGGGTCTTTCAAAATGTGTATCCCCAAAAGATGGTTTCCTTCTGTTTGCCTTTGCAACCAGCCTTTTGCTTCCCCCCCACAAAACAAAGAGCCAATATGAAAGTGTCTTAAATTTAGACCCCCCAAAAGCTGTTATCCCTTACAGCCCACAAAGTCTCAAAGTGCTTCACAGGAAAAATCTGTTGATTTCTGGTCTCTCAGCCTGGGTCTGTCCAGCCTTCTCACTCTCCAGCAGCTGGACATCCAACCACTGGCGCACGCCGGACACGTTGAACCTCGGAACCGGAAGCTAAACTGTTAAACTGGGGACGAATTCAACGGCCCAACAAGGGGAATAAAGTAAATGCTCTGGGGTGGACATCGTTCTTTGTGAAGCCTTGTCCACTAATCATTTTGAGGGTGTTCCACAACAAACTTCATGGCCAATGGCAATTGCCGAGCCTAGCCGAGTCTCATGTAATGGGCACGGCTGGCCTCCCCAAATTGCGAACCACCCGACACATGACATGACAGCACTGGGCACAGGGCGCACGCTGCAGCTGCTCTTCCCTCACATTGCGACTTGTACTCTGAGGGTTTTTGTATCACACCCTGGGAATACACCCACTGGGTATTGACCCCATGTAGGCACATTTCCAGATAAAACCGTGTTATTTGGAACCATTCTGGGTCATTTCCCAAGGGTGTAATCCCAGGGTGTAATGCAAAAACCCTCAGATGTACATCTGACCACAGCAGGTTGCGTACTAACCGGGTATGCGTCATGAGTCAAAATAGGCGGACCCCAAAACTGGCGGTTTTCCTTTAGACTTCACATTGAAACGACCCTAGAAGGAGTACCCTCAAAAAACGCACAGACACACACACACAAATGCTAAACTGACGAACACTTACTTGTCGATGTCCAGCATACCTGGAACCCCGCGTCTTAGCTTCCCGCGGAGAGGGCGGCGGCGGGGGGGGCGGCGGCGGCTTCTGCTCTGGCTTCGGCTCCGGCTTTGGCTCCGGCGTCGCCGCCTCGGGCTCCCTGAGGGGCTTCTCGGCAGGCTCTGGGGGCCTGGCAAAGGAAAGCAAGTCAGCTTCCTGGCTGATCGGCCTATCCCCTTCAATCACTACGCTGGTTTGTTCCAGATTTTGGACGGACGCGTTGGGCATTTGGCTTTATGAGCTAGATGATCTTCAGTGTCAGGAACAAAACCACAGACCACAGATTGGCGCACTCCCGTGTGAGCGAGCAAGCTTTGCATGTGTAGTTTTGGCTGCGACAGCTTGGAATGCGGGCTTCATGCGATCAGATGTAGAGGCACCACAGATCGTCACATCGCAATGCAACCTACCTTCTCAGCACCAGACGTGACAAGGCTTCCAGATATGCTTTCTTTGTGGAACTGGTCAGCGGAATTTCTGTCACCCGCCTGTCCATCGGCTCCGGGCTCCGACCCTCCACAGCAGGAGCCTGCAAAGACTCCGCGAACATATCCGAGTATATCTGCCAAGATGGCGCTCCAAAAAAACACGGCCATTTGGCTTTGACTCTTTATTGGTTGGATGTTTGCGGACGTAAGTTGATCCCAGCTCACGCACTAGGGAGCCAGTCCGTGCAGCTCTGCTTAGCTCATCTGTCCCCTTTTGGGCAAGAAGTTCAATGGTGTGCAGTGCTGGCGTGCTGTTCACTTTTTTGGGCAGCTGGAGCTGCTGTGGACCCGAAAGGGGTACCCGAGAAAAAAGAAGAAGAAACAAAAGCTCAGGTGATATCCCCAACAGCATGCGATGCTGTTTGTAGTGCTCGCACCACCCCGCAGCCTTCGCAGAATCTCATGGAACCCTCGTGGAACCCTCGTTGAACCCTGGTGGAACCCTCGTGGAACCTTACCTCAGGGACGCCCCGGACCACCCCGGAGCCTATCTGGGCTGAGACCCCGAAGCTTTCAGCTGTTGGGGAGAAAAAAAGAAAAAACACGTCCAGGCCAGGTTCGGAAGGGAATTGTTTGCCCCTCAAAAGGACTCGGCCGTCGATTTCATGCGTTGGCTGTGCTGTGTCCCTCGGCATCGAAGTCATGTGGACCAAGTATCTTTAGTAGTCTTGATCCTGGCCCTCACTCCAAAGAATCATGTCTGACCCCTAGAAACATCAACTGACGCGAAATCAGCTGTCACAAGCTACCTTCAATTCATTCTTCCCGCCTGTTCGACCGGCTCTGGGATGTGAGTCGCCTGCAAGTATTGGACACTAAAAAGCGCCCAGGTAATTCGACGGACGCTCTGCTCCAAGCCTGGCTAGGCTCCACGGTCTTGCTCTCAACGGTCTGCACTGGGGCTCTGTCCATGGTCACCTCCTGGCCAGATGCTCAGCCGCGGAAGATCTGCTGTGCGTCCGCGCCTGCACAGGGGAGAGGCCAGCAGCGCCCTGTGCCTGCAGAGCAAGATGCACAGCGGGGTGCCAGGGTTTAGCTTGTCCTGGCTGCTTCCCAGTCGATGGCCCCGAAGGGGTTGTGCAAGTAGGGGGCCCTTTTTGGATCGTGTCCTGTTGTGCAGCCTTTTAAGGGATCCACCACGAGGTCCGTCTTACCAGCTGAGCTCCCTGGATGTCAATTGGACCTGAGAACCCCAGCCTCTGCGGCTAGCTGATCCAGCGGCCCTGTATCGTACCTCGAGCGCAAGAGCTGAAACTTGACTGTTGGTCAAGAAGCAGTTGGCTGCCTCATGCTGCTCCCTTCACCAAGCACCGCAGAACTTCACTCCCAATTCTGACCAACCACCATGGGGCCTTTCTCACAGCCCCAAATCAAACAACTCCCATGCGCGTTGCGTGGTGTGCAATGGTAGCCCCGGAGGAGAGCACGTGTGCTGCTCCATCCTTGTCTGCTGAGCCCGACGTTTCGGAGCGTGGTCCCCATCAAAATTCATAGCGACATGGGTAGGTGTGAAATTGGCCCCAAAAAAGCAAACTTGCTTTCCAGTTGGTTTCCCTTTCAACCAAGGTGAGAAAGGCACCCTCACAACCTCGCACGCGCGCACGCACGCGCGCACGCGCGCGCGCACGCACATGTGTTTTTTTAGTGGTTTCCCATTTAAGCCATCCAAGAAAATTGGGTCCACCATTTAGAGAAACTTCCACATTGGCCAAACATCCGCACCAAGCAAAAGGCTGTTCTGAGGCCTCTGCGGCTCCGGCGGAGGCGGCGGCTTCGCCTGCGAGCTGCCGGCAGTGGGGCGCAGCGATAGTCTCATCATTCCCACCAGGGCTATGTCTCTATATTTTCATACATACACACACATACACAAGTTTGTTTGTGTAAGACTGAGCGCCGAACTCGTAGGTCATTGGAAAAAAGCATTCAACAAGCGCACACATATATATATATATATAGTAAACATATGTGACAATGGATCGCAAAACGGGTATGGATTGGTCTGGATCGGGAGTCTGGATCGCCAGTGGGGTTTTGGCCCTTGATCCGGACCTCAAATTTTGAGCCTCAGCCATGTATAATGCTTACCATCTTAGACCTTCAATGGTCCACACTCATGCTTCGCTTGGGAGCGCAAAGAACCGAGTCTTTTCCGATGGCTTCCAAGGGTTCCTGTGCTTTCCAAGTTGGCACGTGGAAGTCTGGTGCCTCACAGCAATCGGCTTGAAGCCGTAACAAAATCACTGGGGGTAAGTCTGCCATTTTGTTTCCTTGGGGATTCACTGCCCCAGGGGGGGGGGGCGGCGCAGGCTACTTTGAGGAGCTGCAAAGGCCGAGTTGGATTACTGTCGCATTGGATTTGGCGCGCCAATGGACTTGTTCAACAGCTCAGGCAGTTGGTCCCACTTGGGAATGCCCACGGTGAAACTCAAGTAGATGGCGTCCGCAGTTTGATGCTTTCCCGCAATTCGGAAAACTTCCAAAGGGGCTGATTTGGTCTTTAACCAGACTCCTGCGACAATTGCAACTTGGTGTTTCCGCGCTGTGGTCTGCAACATCAGCCGTTGTGAAGGTGAAGGCTGAGCAAGCAGAAACTGCGTTTATCTAACGAAAGGGTAGGCTTCTCCTTGAAAAACCCAAATGATACTCACAAAAAGACACATTCACAACCACAGGGAAGGCCCAGCCTGGAAATCGTGCCCGAGGGGCGCGTCCTGTGCTGCCTGCGAGCACATCACACTGGGATGGCAAGGACACGACCCTGAGCCTTGGAGGAGGTATCGCATCAACGACGTGGGCTGAAGGGGTGGCATTTGTGCCTGCGCCGCCTTCAAAAAAGGATCCTCAAAAAAGGAGGAAGTTCTGTTCGCCGTGAAAAAAATATCCGGGGGTGCCACCATTCACCTGCCACATGAGGGAAAATTGAACTCTGGCCTCCTCGGGCCGCGAGGCGTGGCCCGGTCTCAAGGCCTCCCAGGACCGATGGACTGAGCCCAAAACCAGCGACCTGCACGAGGCCTTGCGGGTCTTCTTGCGAGCACCGTCCAGACCTGGCCGTGCGCAAGGACAGAACCGCAAAGTCTAGATCTTGCGCAGCTGACGGACCCATCCCAGACGTTCCAAGCAACAAAGGCTTGCTTTCATGAGACAGTCCGGGCGCTTGCTTGATCCTGCTCAACACGGCTGGCCTGCCGGCTCAATCGGCGCCTGCCAAATTTCCGACAACTTCATGTGCTCGTGATGGCATGAGAAGGTATCAGAGCAAACTGGCTCGGGATGCTCTCTATGAGCCCGGAGCTCCAACCTGGTCCAAGCTCCCGAGCATCGATGCTGCAGCTGGATAAGAGCTTTGGCTTCCTCCGATGACACAAAAGAGCAAAATAATCTAGCAAAACAACGCCAATCCCACCTGCTGGCTCGATCGGGGCCTGCCAGATTTTTTATATTAAAAAAAAACTCTCGTCCTCTCGCCCTCTTTCCCTCTCTCCCTCGTCTCAAAATGACGTGTGACTCAGTATGTGATCCAAAGGGTGTCCCCTTTGGTTGCAAGTTTGCTGCGAAAACTGAGGCAGCAGCATAAGAGCTTTGGCTTCCTCCACTCACGAAGGAGAACGCAGAGCTCAGCGGGGCGGCCGAGGTTTCCCTTGGCGCAAGCTCTGCAATGCTGCAGAAACAAAGTGTGAGCGCTCGTCCTATGTGCCCAATCTGCATGTTGACCCTTCATGACTCCCTGGTTCCGTATCTGGTTGGGCCTCTTCAGTGGGATCTCTTTTCAAAATAATAACCTGATCCATAGAGGCCAAACTTTGGTCCGTGTTCATCCTCAGCCGCCAGTGCAACTAGAACCCAGAGAGTTCAACCCCAGCCCATCTTTTGGAGGCCATAAAGCGACTAAACCAATCAAACTGATGGAGCCGTCCCATGAGTTCACGTCCCTTCAAACATTACACCCAAAAGCCAACTCAATCACAATTGGTTCAGAAGGTGATGCTGAAACCAAGGGTGGAAGTATTGGAAGTATGGACCCCTGTCATTTCATTGCTGAGATGAGGACAAAGGACTGCTCTTTTCAGTGGCACCTCCAGATGGCTCTGCCGTGACCTTGCGCGGTGAAGCGGAGCAGGATCGCCATTTGAGCCACGGAAAATATGCTTTCAAGAGGACGTGGATCACAGGCCTCTGTGGGGCATTTCGGCTCCTCAAATTGCTCATGAATCTTCGCAGCCGCTCTGAGTCCTGCACCTCACTGTTGAGAAAGGAAAACACGGATTCCTTAGCGAGTCGCACAATATGAATCAATGCGCTGGCATTCCAATTGAGTCATCACCAAAATCTGGTACTAAAGTGGCTTGCCCGCAAAGGCCAGCTTTGCAGCTCGCGCAGTTTTCCTTTGGTGGCTGCCGTCGGATTCCTCTCTACACTTTCAAGATTTACACCTGTGCGTATGGCTTTGGACGATGGCCTTTTCATTAGAAGTTTCCCAAGCCCCGGAAGAAGCCCAGTAGACAGAAACTCAGGTCGACTACGCAAACAGTCCCAAACCCTTCATCACTTTAAATCCCAGTGCCCCAGTGCAGGGATGTACAAGCCATCATTCTGCCAGCACGGCTCGCAGTCGCCAGCTTCCTCGCTGAGTCTTAGCGCCTCACTCCAGGAGGTGCTTGCGTGACCTCGCATCACAGAACAGCAGCTTGCCTCAACTGCAGATGCCTAGCCCAGCTTGACTCGTGCTGGACATCTCACCAATATATCAAGACCAAAAGTTCCACATTAAACATTGCCTTGAAGAAAACTCACTTTACATTGGCCCAAAAGGTGATGTCTCAAAACACCGAAAAGGAATTCTAGGAGACTGGGTTTACTAGGATCTTCGTGCAATCGAACACCAATGTGCCGGGCCATTCAAGGCCTCCAAGCACGCCCAAAATTTCTCAAACTGGGACTTCACGGCGGTGGCCTTTGACACAAACAGGCGAGCCAAGTTGAATTTGAGAGATGCCGAAAACCCGAAAACTCGGGTTCTCGGTTCCTCCGGTTTCCGTGTCACAACTTGCCCCCACCCGTTGCGGCAGTGCCGCCTCAGAGTTCAAGAAGCTGAAGGCAGAGCCGCCAGAGGCGCCTGCGCCTGCACCAGACGCACACACACACACACATGGAGACTTCTTTTTGGCATGACTTCGGGGGGTGGAACACTTCATTTGCACGCAAAGAAAGGCTCCAAGAAATGACTTCTCGTGTCATTGTCTTGGGTTGTGCTGGGGTTGCTCCACAGTGCATTGCGGTCTGGGTAACGACATGGCCTTTCATCAAGGTGGCCCCGTTCCCGCGCCTTCAGAACTTCCCACAAACCCGAAGACATCCGAGCCTGGCACACAGCGCAATTCTGAAACACCACATGACTGCAGGTCGAGTTGAGCGCATAGCCGCCGCCAGCGTCAGATTCCTGGCTTTGCACATTGCAGGCGCGTGGCATAGCTCATAAAAAGACATCATATCATGCAATATCTGGCTCCACATGCACGTTGCGCGTGTTCAATCACATTGATTTGGGCTTGTCTCACACGGGGGGGGGGCCAAAAGTCGGGGGGGTGGGCAGAAGTGGGGGAGGGTCACGCTGGCTTCTCTTTAAATAATGCCTGCAAAGGGGTAATTCTCAACATGACACTCTGCCATGCCCATTTCAGCCGCACCGCCTCCCAAGCATATCTTGCGAGATGCGGTACACAAAACTTGGAACTCAGTACTTTAGCAGCAAAAAAAAAGAAACAACTTTAAGGGATCTTCCCCCTTGAAGGCCTCACAACGACATTCCCCAACGCCGTCACCTGCTGAATGCTGACGCAAAAGCTTCCACGTCTTGGCTTGATGCGGCTCATATGAATCATGCCGGCTCGGCTGTCGCTGTAGCTTGGGGCTGGGGGCCTCCAAAGAGTGACCTTACACCAGTTGCTGCAACTGCTGCCCCAGAGTGCATTCGCCAAGCCCGGGACGCCATGTCATTTAGGAAGCCGTTGCTTTCTCTCAAGAGATGTAAAGTGGGGTGCTGTTCCTGAAAAGTGGGGTGCTGCCATCGGTGGAGGGACTTGCGAACAGCGCCTAGCCGCCTTCAGCAAATGTGGCAATACTCTGCTCCGGTGCCAATGCTCCGAGGCTTCTGACATGTGAAGTGAAGCAGTATTGATCCGTGTGGCTACGGATCAGGCAATGTGTGGTCTCCCCAAATGGTTGGGTTCCCCGGATGAACCAGAAAGGGACACCGAGAAAAGACACAATCCTTTAGGGAAATTTGAATCGGCCACTCCGCCAATCCTTTTTTCCAAGCTGCCTTCTGTCCACCAAACGTGCCGTTGTGACACCCATGGTGCCAGTGAGACAAATGTGACATGAGCATCCTCCCGAAAAAGATATGAGTCCAGGACTCAGGGGCTGTCCGACGCTTAAGCGGACCGAGCCTTGGTCCCACCCTCACGACTCTTTCGCGCCGGTCCCACCAAAGTGGACGGGACACGCGGACTGCTGGAAGCACACAAATGGTAACACCCAAAGTTATCATCACCAAGACGGCAGTCCCAGTTCGTGAAAAATGCCTGGAGCAAGGCCAATCCCAAAGCCATTTCTTCAGCCTCAGTCTATCGTGTGGGAGGCTCGTACCTGCAGTGCCACGCAGCAGTCTGCTGTGTTCTGTGCCGAGAATCAACATGTTGTCTGGCGAGGTGCGGCTGCCTTGCTCGTGCTGCGGGTTCTCGCGGCTTGATCCTGCAACACAAGCTTGCTCCCAAAGTGCCTGGTTGCGTTATAACATAGTCTCATGAATCTGCAAACACACAGCAAAGCCGCACCCCCCTCGGAGCGACATTGGGGAGGAAGTTGGGGTTGATGCCTAGGTCGACTTGGCAAGGTCGGTAAAGGCTCAAGCCGGCTACGACGACAAAGTTTGTGCATCAATCAAGTCGATACTGGCAGAAGTACCCTGGCTTCGCATCACTCAAATCAGGAAGCAGACTCAAAGGGAGCCAGGGCAATACAAGGATGGTTACATGCTGCATGCCAGCAAGCAGCTTAGAGCGTTTAACGGTATTCCGAATTCCGTCATTGAGTCATTGCCAAACTAAACATGGAATGCTGAAGAAGTGTTGCAACATCCCCAAATCCAAACCAGCATCATACCTTCTATCTCGAATGACAAGCGCGTCTAGCCGGCTGTCTGCATTGACTTGTTTTACCAACCCGCTTCTTCAGATCATAGCTGGAAGGAGTTGGTTTTCGTGTGTTTGTTTTCGCTTACGGTCATCCGCCCGGCAAAACCACCAAAGCAGGGCTTTTCAACGTGTGCTTTCTTTACGCGGACCTTTCACGACTGGGCAATGGAACAGAAAAACCCTTCCGAGAAGCCTTTAGCGGCCTTCCGCTACCTAGGAAAAACACATGCTCAGATCCATATTCATCAGGAAAACTACTTTCAATGACAGGGAATTTAGAACGCTGCTCACTAGAGCAGTGAGCTCTAAGCACACATCAATTAGCTTGACGATATGATCAGCGTAGAATGAGTCAACGCTTCCCGCGCACTTTCTACACTCTAACTTCAACATGGATATTGACTCAGATTCTCTTTGCAACCCATGCCCAGCAAAACACCGCCAGGGTTCGTAAACTGAACACCTCGCACAACTTGAGTCAACACTAGCAACTTCTCCAGCAACTCCGAGTGATTGGTGTCCTGTCCAAAACAATCTTATGTGGAGACCAAGTCTAAGGAGCCGATCGCCGTGGCCCTGGGCCAGGGACTGGCTCGGATGGCGGGCTCGGCGAGACGGCTTGTGCCTTGGTCACCCAGTCGCGCCGACAAGAAGGCGTTGCCTCTAGGCGAAGTTCAACGGGAAAGTGGCTGGACATGAAGCCATGTCTACCAGCGCCCGAATGAAGCCCAAGAACCGACTACTTGGAGAGGCAAGTCAGTATTCTGCATGTCATCCTGGACCTCTGATCTGAGCTGGCAGCGGGAGCATCACCAAGCATGCCTTTGCCACGCTCGCGCCAGAAGCAGAGCCAATCGCTGCACACCACATTCAATACTGAAGCCGGGGCTGGCATCGCTACCTCGCTAGGTTTCGGCCGTGAGACCCTGTTCGGTGCAAGTACCGTGGCTATCTGGCCATCCCCCAAGCTCACGACGAGTAGAGACCACTCCCCCACGCATTGGGCGCACAATGGTGGGCTGTCGCCGCGACCCCTGGGGAGCTGAGATCTTTCGAGGTTGCGCCCCGGGAGGGTCCCCAGTTTCTAGACAAACCGACAATCCCCCTTCTGCCTGCGTGTTGCATCCGTTGGCGCCGCAGGTGCAGTTCTTACGGCCTCGCACCTGGAGTTCGCGCCAGCCAACGCGCACCGGATGCAAGTGACTGAGCTGCCGGCATCGATCATGGCTGTGAGATTTGCACATTGCGTTAGTAGCTTCTCATACTTTCCTTTGGCCTGGGAAAGCGAGCAAGCATCTCTCAACTTATCGATTTCTTGAAGGCGCCTCGCGCAGGTTCTTTTCCAGCTGCTGAATGCGCTGGTCCTTGCGCTGGATTTTCTTGTCGCTCTCGGTCACCTCCACCTCGCAACGGAGATGTCGAGTCCGAGAAAAGACGTCAAACGCAGGGCCCCCGCCTTCAAGCCGCTGTTCTGTGCAACGAGCTTGTGGTACATCACCTCGCACTTTGGCTAGATGAAGCCAAAGTAAAAGCGTGGCTTCAGCCCCCCAAGCCGAGAAACGGTGAGCTGCTCAAGATTCTGATCCAGCTTCTCCACCTGCCGGCTTCCAAAAGGCCACTCAAAATCTTCGGAGCTTGGCAGTCTCCTTCCCGCCTTCTTCTTAAGCGGCCTGTCTGGGTCTTTGTCCTTCACCGGCCCCATAGCCCGAAAACTCCAAAACCCCCAACCGGACCACTAAAATACGTGCACGCGGAGAGGCTCCTCTGCAGACCCTTGCCGGGGCGCCGCCGCCCTCGGTGTCGCATGCTACGCATGTTACCGGCCCAAATCGCGCGCGCGCGATTCCGAATCTCTAGTTCCTGGCAACGCAAATCCGGATCCTTGAGGCTGGCTCCCCTTGCTCGTCGGTGTGCTGGCTGCCTGGCACAAAAGACGTTACACCCATTGACTTGCACAGGCTGCCGCACCGCGGGCTGCATGAGGTTCTGGTGACTCTTGGTGAGTTCCTGGTCAGCAGAACGCACTCATGATGGCAAAGACATTCTTGTCCAAATTGACTGGTTCACGGGTTGATGTTTATTTGAGCCCTCTGGCTGAGGAAAGAGTCCTCTAGTGTGACCTCTAGAGAGTCCGTCAAGCAATATAAGGGGGTGCCTTGATTGCGGGGTCAGTGTGAAGGGAAACCAAAAGTAAGACCACGATTTTGGGGCCCTCAGACAAGGTAAACCCAGGTGTGAACTTAATTTGGGACCCGGGTGGTGGACATCAATTACATGCTTGGATGTTTCTCTTACTTGAGATGTTGCAGGTGTTGCGGCGCAATAGCAAGTCTAGAATTGGAAATTGTGTTGTATGAGAAATCCGAGATCAAACATTGGCAATAATAAATTTAGAACCGGAAATACCACATGAAGTACCATGAGAATCTGAGAGTAAGTCTTGGCAATACTAGATGAATATTTGGCAATACTAAATTGGTCAAACCATGCGAAGAATCAAAAGGCAGATCTCTGCACTTATTTCTGGTGACTGCTTCACATCCGCACCGATGGCTCTCTCCTGGAATCCTCCATTGTTAGCTGCGTCCAGCTCTTGCCGCAGCGCCGTATTCTCCTTCCGGAGCCTGTTGCGACGCTCGAAAGCCATGCCAGAAGCTGCCAAGCTTTCACTTCCGGCAAACAAACGGAAAAGCTTTTGTACGAAAAGGCAAGCCCGCAAAGGGTGCGTGCATTGGCCAAGTGACTCGGACCTGAACCAAAGCATGCAGGCGACACTTCTCCAGCTCGGAGACCTACGTGGGAATTGGGAAGGCCAGGAAGGCCAGGAACGCCAGGGCTCCGTTGGTTACAGCGCAGACTTAAACAAAGGGCTTCACCAGGGCGGGAAAGCAAAACAACATGGAACCTTGGGGAAGACACCTTTGTGCAACGCAGATGCGGTCCAGAGACGATTCATCAGAGCGAAACGCTGCAACTGTGATCTCATGCTTCCGCAAGGCAAATATGAGAGGCCTTGGACATGTCATGCAAGATGTGTCCGCCTGCTCGTTGCGCTCGTACTGCATGCTTTCAAATTCGTCATGAGCCTCGCTGGGCAAGCACAGGATGTGCGTCGTGTGATCGCACTGTCGTGTACCCCACCACCCCGGAGCGTGTAATTACCCCGGTGGTTGCATCCCATACTGGCCCATCTATGGGTAGTTTGGACTACAAGGGGTAAACCCTCAGGGAATCAACTCTTGATCGTGCCGAGTGGCATTCAGCACTTGCAATGACAATCGTCGCTGCTCGCTCTCCGCGGCACGTAGCTGCCTGCAGTCTGCGAAAGCTGGCACTTAAATAGTGTACACAAACCTGTGGCAGGAAATCAAAAGGGCGGATATCCGCACCTGCTTTTGGTTGGGACTGTCTCTAACCTTCATCATATCAGGTTTTGATTGTGGCTCACTTCGCCACACACAAGCACGGAGACGAGGTCTCAGGAGAGGACGAAAGCACGTCTTCCTTCTCCTTGTTGGCCTTTCGGGTGCATGAACCATTGACTTAGGTCTCCAATGGGGTAGGTGGTGTCTCTCTGATTTCCCTTCAAACCAACCAAAAGCAGGTACCCTCGAAAACGACACACCCATACACCATGTTCTACCCACCTTGCCGTTGATGAGATTCAGGGTGCCAAACACGGTGCCCCAAGTCACAACTGTAAGTTTCAATTCTTGCATTGAGACTCAGCCAATTATCTGTTTGCACCTGCTTGAACACCCATTCAAACGGCCTTCCCGCAGGGAACCCAGGGCTGTTTGTCTGACTCCCTTTGGCAAACTGTCTCTAGTTGTTCCATGATCTCAACTGTTGTAACATTGTACCGGGATCAAACAAACTGTACAGCAGCTGCCTGAAGACCGCGTCAATCGTTCTTGTCCCCTGCTGGTCGCCATGTGTTGCAACATGCTACGCAGGCTCTGGAAACATGATCCCGCCTCGATCAATTGCTCAGACTGCTCTTTCAGCTTGCCCCTCAACTCCTGACTCAAGACCCGGGTCGTGCCCTCTGAACCCCACCTTCCAGCTTGCAGGAAACACCACGGTTGCTCGTGGCAGATGTTCTCAACATGACTAACAAGTCCCCACAGACCGTCGTCAGGCCCTAACAAAGACCCGAAACCTGCCATGAAGACAGGATGCTTACCTACAGCCGTACCCGACCCTCCGGCCAGGTGCATTTCAAATGGACGCCGGGATTCTCGACATTCATCTGATGCCGCAATGCCCTTCTCAAGAAGCCTTCTCCGTTACCGTTTGAGGGTCAGAATCGGGGTCTGTTAAGGGATTCCTTCTGGCTGGTTTAGAGTAGGAAGAGCCAATCTGCATGGGCCGAATCTGGAGCCAAAGGCCGCAGCAATGAAGCCCGGAAGCGGTCATGGATTGCTTGGAAGCAACAAGGAACCAAAAGGAGAATACACCCCGGAAGCAACAAGAAACCGAAAGGAAAAATACCCCCCCCCCCCCCCCCCGGCAACCACCCCCAACCCGCCCGCTGTTCCCACTGGTCCTGCAGCTGATCCTCCAACTCCTCGCTGTCTTCTGGGGCGCCCGCGGTGCCCGAGTTGGGCACAGCAATGGTCAGCCCCTTGTCCTAGAGCTTCCGGTCGTATGCGAGCCGTGCAACATGCATCGCCGGCACGGCAGAAAGCCGTAGGAATGGGGAGAAAAGCCAAGCCAACATGTGAAGTGTCAACAGTCGACACCCTTTCGGCCGGCTGGCTGCTTTTGCGAGTTGCTTTGAGGGAAACAGCTTTGAAAACTCACTTCGGGAGCACTCGGGGCTCCTCCGGCACGGCTAGGCCGTTGGAGCGCAGCGTGTTCTCCAACCTGAGTCGAGCATCTGCAAACACAGCCGGAAATGCAACGGCAAGTGAGGAACAAGAACTCCGCTCACACAAGAAGTTTGCAAGGATTGTCTTGCCGACCTGTCCAGTGAATCCATGATTACCACTCTCAAAAGATGCGGTTGCCTTGATGGCCGTGGGCAAACAGGCCAAGCCCCCTGGCCTTTATTGGAAATTTGGGCGACTCGTCCATGTTCCCGTCAAACTGAACATACTGGATATGTTGACCCAACCTGAACCAACAAATCGGACCCAGGTAGTCTGGCTCTAGGCTTGCAGCAGGGCAATGCGAGCGCGCAGCTCTGCTACTGCCTGAAATCGAGGCGCTCGGCAAGGTCAGGATAGGGAGCCGCAAAATAGTGGCTGTGGCTTCCCGTTTGAACGTTTGAACCACCCCAAAAAAGTACCCTCAAAATACACCCACAAACACATATACACACACACACACACACACAAAGAGAGAGCATGGACTGGCTCGATGAGCCCCTCAGCGTGGGTTGCTTCCTGTGGACCTCCTCTCTGATTAAAAAATGCACTTCCTGTATGCCCGCCGCCCTGATGCAGAATTTGAGTGTTCTCAAAATAGGGACCCCCACAAATGGCCGGCTCCCTTCTGGGTTGCTTTTACACCCCATCAAAAAAGACAAATCCTTATTGTGAGACGTCCGCCATTCCCCTCCCCTCCCGATGGCCTGATCCCGCTTCTTGAGAAGGAGCTTGAGCTCCTGCGATGAAGAGCGCGCGGAGATCGTGGCCAATGCGACGCAAGCCCGCAATTTGGTTTCCCTTTAAGTTGTCCCTTTGAAGCTAGGGTAGAAGCCAAAGAAAATCAAGTCAGGGTTAGTTCTCAAACACGTATTGAGCTCAACATGGTTCCGGCGTGCGGCAGGCACCTATGCACGTTTGACCATACCAACCAAGCACTGACTTTAGCCCAGCATCAATCTTGCTGATTTGTTCATCGGGGGCAAAGCACGATTGCACACGTCGAGGCGTGCAAGTATGGCAATAATCTGGCAGCTGGCCTCCACCGACCTTTCCTGGTTCACTTTCACCACATTCTTGATCATTTTGGCCTAGGTGTCGATGCACATCTCAAGCATACATCCAAACTCTCCTTGCCAAGCCACTCTCTGGCCAAAACGAAGCGTGCTGATAGTCTCCTTTCCAACTTGGGAAAAGGAGCCGTCTCGCTGTTGCACAAGCATGCAGTGACGTCCTGCTCATTGTAGTACGATGGGGAGCAAGTGATGATGAGCGAAGTCTTGGCATTGCCACCCAAGGACTCCTGAAGCACCTGGGAATGGACCGGAGTCAAAATGGTCCGGGCAGGTCATCTCACAATTGGAAGAAACCGTCAGGGTCCCTACGGAGGGCTGCAAGAACAAAGCTAATGAGAGTAGCCCTGTACCCACAGGATGCCCCACACATGACAAATAGGAAATGTATCAGAAACCTGTCCAAATGATTGGCGTCATTTCCATGGGGTTCTTCCCTTGAAAAGCACTTTGTGCACGAATGGGTCCCTGAACAAAATATAAATGCGATGTCCTCGAGGTTGTGCCCCTTGACCCGGGTTGCCCGAGGGCCAAGCCCGGGAGAGCTTCGAATCGCGGTACGGCACATGCGAGGACTTGCGGTCGGTCAGAGCATTGATCACCTGAGATCAATGGCATCGAGGCATCAACGCAAAGCCTGAAATTGATGCGCCTTTTTGAAAGCCGTTTTAGTAGCCATCAAAGGGATATCCAACGAAAGAACACATTTTTGAATCAGCTCCAAAACTCGGCAGATAACGCTTTCGGGAGACAAGAAAGGAACAGGCACAGTTTGTTCATGTATCCTTTCAAGGGAGGAGAGCGAATCGGAACAACTTGGTTGGAAACTGGCACGTCCCCATTCGCCTGCAAAGTCAAAGCAAATGCAAGCCGAATCAGAGGCTTGCTTGACAGGATTTGAACAAATACAAACTGAGCTGGTCAATGGGAAGTCCAAAACTTACCAGTTCGTAAACTGCCCGAGCCCGTCGCATTTCCCAAAGCCGAGAGGGATTTGTTGATGTTCTTGGCCTGGCCATGCCGCCAGGAAAGAAAAACGCAGGTTTCCCGAGCTCATACGTGACTGCCTTGGTCCAGAGGAAAACACAGAGTCAATTGAGTAGAAAAAGAAGAAATCAATGAATAGAACAAACAAAAAGAAAGGGGGACAAAAAGAAGAAGAACAAAAACGCCGTGACCTGACCGTCAAATCCCTTGTATAGACCAAAGGCAGGAAGCACAACCGCTGGATCCGATCGAACCTCATCCAAGCGATCGCCAGACGCTCCGGTCTTTGCGACCTGCAGTGATGCACGGAACGGCTAACCCTCAGGCAAAAAAGATATGAATTCTCATTGGGGACCCTTTTCAATTCACACGGAGATGCATGTCCACCACCCATTTTGAGGGTTCCAGAGTTCCAGTCATCAAGATTCATAGCCAAATATAGCTTAACTTTCATACTTCTACCCAATGTCCAAGGCTGGTCCCAATGCTAAATGTCCAAGTGCTCAGCCTTCTCGCTGCCGGCAAGATCAACCAAATGCAGCTTGCCGACCTGTGCGGCGACATTGATCTTCAGACTGGGCCTTTGATACAGAAGAATTGCATCTTGCACAAAGAACACACCTATAGGCTACGTCCAACGGAGTCCAATGGACACGACCGCAAAATTGGGCTCACCTTGACTGATCGATCATGCAGGTTCTTCTGCTCGATCGTGAGCATGAAAATCAAGTGTGACCTGCCAAAAAAAATGTGCATGATGACATGGCGGGGTACGGACCACTTAATTGACGCTGCCGCACCTTGATGAATGCTCATTCGCGTTGGTCGCCGCGACTGCCCGATTGTAGGAACTGCTCTTCCTGGAGCAACAACAACTGTCGACAGCCAAAGAATGCCACTCAAATGAGTCTGAGACATTATGTCGAAGATCTCTTGCTCAGACCTTGGTTGCAACAGGCTGGGAACCATGGTTTCTCTCAAGATGACCCCCAAATGGTTGGTTTACCAACCAAAATGGGTTCCCAACGAAAAACTGGTTTCCTCCACATGTCCAGCCAAGCATTGAAATACTAGGAGCCCCGGGCCCGACATAATGTTCGGTCACTTCTCCGATGAACACCCCTCGAGCCTCGGTCCGAGTCTATGTGGCATTGGCTTCACACCTTCAGCTTCCCTGCCTTGTCCTCGTGAATCTTAAGGTTGTCCTTCTTGGGATCAAGCAGATCGCGAATGCCTGCCAACTGTATCCGCGGATCTCTGGTGCTCACAAGTGCAGGCGCACGCTCGTTGTAGATCTCAACGATGGAGACCTTGACCACAAATTCAATGTAGTCCGCAGCCTCACTGCAGGTCTTCTTGGCACAGCGTCATCAAGTGGCAAGCGTGTAAGGCAAAGGCTTGGGAGATACCATCAAAGACGGACCATATCATCCTGAATCAGTCAGGGCCTCCAATGCTCTTGCCAATCTGAGTATCAAAAGCTCCTCTAAGTTTAGCAAGATGTGCTTGCCCCGTAATTCCTCTACTTTGCTTCCAAAATCATGACGTGCCGCTGATCTATGGTCGGATCATGGCAGAGTTATGTGTCATTGTGAAATGCAAATGAGACTTGTCTCTGCATGGAAATCATGCACTCATCGTTGTCTTGCATATTTAACAAATCTGGCTATGTCCTTGGAATGACGCCCATCTGAATTTCATCTTCGGTGTCTGGACCCTGGCACAAGGTGGCAAGGAGATGTCAGGCAAGGTGACACAAACAGGGCACTCAGTTGCTCCCAAACAATAGTGGCAAGTATTGGACTTTGAGATTGCCCGCCTCCATAGTGTGGGTCTTGCCCGAGGCCGTCTGGCCTCAATTCCAGCGTGACAGACCCCAAATGCCAATCTTGCATGTACAATGCCATCATGACCCCATCAGTTGATGTTGACCTGGAGTCAGAGTCTCGCTCACGCACGTGCATCTCAAGGGCCCAAGCCGTATGCGAAGACCGTGCCATTGAAGCCCCTCAACCTTGCTTGTTGTTGAAGAAACAAGCTCTGCAAGTTAGCACAACACATGAAAAGCTCAGGTGTCAACACGCCGTTGATGATTGGCTTAGCTGCGTAGTCGTACACCTGAAGTGAGATTTGAACATACATCAGCCTGATACTAAACAAAAATGGTTTGCGTAAGCAGTTGCCGTGTGCAAACCAAGTGGATTGGTGTTTTTGGCACTCTTCATCATAGCAAAAAAACGACTGCGTCGTGCAATTCGGCCTCCTTCTGGGTGGACTCCATGCTAAACACGCGATCATACACAAAGGTGTTGTCAATCGCCGGCGTGTACCTGTGGAATAAAAACATGCGTTGTGGGTTACCTTTCGGCAAAGTCTGCGAGCCGCGTTTTGGCACGCAGCTTGCTCATTCGGGACAGTACGCTGATAGCCTGCGATCTCGCTTCAGAAATCAACCAAACAGGCCGTGGCTCGAACTCCAGCGTCACATCCACTGCGGCATAGGAAAGCATATCCGGCTCAAACCTGGACGATCGCATCCAAGCAAACAAATCTTCTGCCCTCACTCGGCCTGCGCACGCGCGAATGCAAGCATTCCAGGCGGCTGTGCTCATCAGGGAGCTGAACTCAGCTGCGAGGAAGAGCGCCTTCCTCCAATCTCCTTTGCTGCAAGCAGACACCATGGCCGAAGCTGCCATAGCATCCACCTTCCACTCCTTTCGGCTCAGCTCCACCACCTGAGTGGCCTCTCGCCACAGGCCCCACGGCTCCAAAGCGTCCAGCAGGGCCCCCTGCAGCACCGGGCTGCGGGCCCAGCTCGTCGGCCCAAAGAGCAGCTCCAGCGGCGGGCGCCACAAACCCGCGCGCTCGCACGCGGTGGCGGCCGCCGCCACGGACACCTTGGACGCGCGCACACCCAGCGCCGGCAGCCGCGCCAACGCCGCCAGGCCCAGGCGCCACTCGGAGCCGCAGCCGCAGGCGCTGACCACCGCGTTCCACCCGATCACGTCCAACGCTCCCGCACCGAACTCCCAGCAGCCGGCAGCAAGCGACCGCTCCCAGCGCGTCTCACATGCTGCCGCCACTGTGTTCAGGCTGAAGCTGTCTGGAACTAGGTCCTCCTGCACCAAATCGTCAAGCAAAGCCAGACTGCGGTGCCAGCGTAATGCCTCTCCTGAGGTAGTCATCGCTGTGTTGTAGGAGATTAGACTCACCTGGATGCTGGTGACTGTGGTTTCCCTGAAACACTGCAGGGACCACCTCCAGGCCTTTCCACAGCAGCTGGAAGCAGCATTGAAGCTTTCCACCGGAAGTCGCAGGCCACATTCCTGAGGCAGTGAGGGCCTCTCCCCACACTTTCTCATGCAAAGACGACATGTACAAGCGTGTGCTACTAGGAACTGTCAGCCGTAAGACAAAACCAAAAAAAAAAAACTACATAAGGCAAGCAATCCATTCAACCTTTTTGGGTGTCTATAAATCCGTCACCTGTGTGGATTTGGTGCTCCTGCTTTTGCTTGTAAACCAATCTGAAGAAAAGGCGCCCCTCGAAGAATGACGCACCCTGTTGGGCCTGGACGCCAGCATGCTGCTTTTGCAAATTGCTTTCCAATTCTTGGGTTTGCTTGTCCTGTAAACTCACCGAGAAATAAAACGAACACTTTCGAACATCCGACGAACCTGGGGCAATTGGATCGGCCTGAATGCGGCGCAGCACTTGCAGCGAGACCCGCCAGCCGCCAGCCTTCGCCGCCTTCGGCGCCTCGCTGAGCCCCGACTGCGACAGCTCGTCGGATGCAAAGCGCCGCAGCACCGCCCGCCAGCGGGCGCCCCGCGCCAAAGCACTCAGCGTCCCAGCAGCGCCCTCAGGGAGGGATTCAGGGTGGTTCGGAGTCGCCGTTGATGATTAATGAGGAATATAAGGAAGGATGTGGAGGGAGAGGGGGAGATCCACAACCTTGAAGGTGTCTTGAGTTTTTGTTTTTCGTCAAAACTGCTTGCCAAAGGCAAGCCATGTCTATCATGGGGATCAAACATGTTATTTCTTTATTCAAATAAAACAACTTGCGCCAGTATAGTCGGCTCTGCGGTGCAATCAGAATCGGCTCTGGGAAGTCCAGTTGTATTTGTCCAGGATAATCAAAATTCAACTGCCCTGCACCAAGTGAGGCCGCGGCAAAACCTCAATTGAAATGGGCTGCACATGTGTTTTCTTCCCGCAAGCACGAGAGTATTGCCAGTACCTCAAGTGGTCATTCATCACTGCGTGCATTGTGCTTGCTGTTTGCTCATGCGGTTCCTTGTTCTTGCGCGCTTGCTTGATTCGTTTGCGTTGCAGAAAGAGAGACCTCGACCGAAAGGGCGACAGGGCGACAGGGCGACAGGGCGACAGGGCGGAGGATCGATCCTCGGTCTGCAGGCCGTGAACCTTCAGCGAGGCGATGATGTGCAGCGCGTCCCGCCATCGGCTGCTCCGCGCGGCCGCGGTCTGCGGCGCCGCCTTCCACCGGGACCTCGAGGGCACCGGCCCGGGTGCCCGGGGCATCCACGTCAGGCGCCCATCTCGTCCAAGACATGAGCCAATCAACCAGCCTAACCAGCCTGGCCTTGCACCGCGAGAAGCTGAGTTCTTGTCGTTTGGAGCTCATGTTGCTTGAAACTCACGGGAAGAAAAACAACTAAAGAAGTGCAACCAGTCTCATGTCTCACGCCTTGATCCATGAGCCATGTGTCTTGTCTTTCTGGAATGGCTTAGAGTCAAGGCGGCGAAGGCAAAAGAGGGACAAGTCACAGGCTGGCTGACACGGACATGCGCAGTTGCATCGGCAAGCTGTGCAGTGGGTCACACTGAGGTCCCATCTTCGTTGAGCTGAATGCAGATCTTGCCGGACGCCTCCTTCTCTTGCTGATTTTGCGGTCGGAACCTGTTGGCGTATTTTGAATACAAAGCAAGCAGCAAGACTCCCGAGGGACAGCGCGTTTCACTGACGAGTGGGCAAAGCTTTGCCTGCAACATACTCGGATGCTTTCCTCATGCCTTAGCTGGCTAAAACCACAACTAACTCCCCGGGTCTCAATTCTCTCCTCACTCTCAGCCCCTCACTCATCCTTTTGTTCTGCTGCCATGATTAGCGGCTTCGACCTGCTCGCAAGCTACCAACGCGTAAGCTTGTGACTTCCGCGTCGAGTTTCACCTCTGCAACTCTCTCGTCCAAGGCCCTTCTGCCCGTTTCCCCAAGGCCCACAATGCGACAACGGCGCTCTTTCGCCTCGAAGATTCATGAACCTGCAAGCCGAGATATGTATCAAGTGACAACTTGAGATCACCACCAGCCATGTTGAAAAGGGTCCCCCATGCAAACTCATAGCCATGCGCTTTGCAGCTACCGCACAGCCCCGGCGTCCATCCTATTCATGATCCCCTCGTGTGCTCTCAGTAGGACCTGCTGGAGACTGCTCTTCGGCTCTGAGCCTGCGCTCAGCCGGCAGTTGGCATACCCAAAGAAGCTGCCCTCAAACATTCTTGAGCCGAAACTCGAGAGATCCCTGAGCCTGCCAATGTAAGACAGCAGTCTTCTCGGAAACCAGGAATTGAGCGAAACTTGGGGAGATCCCCAATTTCGAAAGCCACGCATGTCAAGGCCGCATGCGCGTTTTTGCAGCTGCGCTTCTTGTTCGCAGGCACCCATCTGGTCTCTGAAGAGAACCGACGGCCTCACCGTACAGGGCACCAGTTCGAAAGGGCCATGCGGGGGCAAAGCTGTGCCCATCGTTTCAAAAATTGGGAAGCCAGCTTTTGAGGACAAACCACGTGACAATCAGTACAAGAGCAGCTCCTTTTGAAAAAATAGCCGCACGTGTGGTACTGATTGCTTTTGCACCAACCCGCAAGCATCAACTGACCCCGTCTCATGCTACGCGCTGCATTGGCTTGGCTTGTCGCATCCAGCCTTTGGCGACACCAATGGAACTCGCAGAGCGCCTTCTGCAGGCACCGTCCTGTGCTCTCTCAAGAACCGCAAGGCGCGAGGACCAACACACGGTCACTGCAAGCTGTCCAAACGCATGTCCTCGGTGACACGAGTGCTCCACGGCTACCACACATCTTCAGCACAACAAAGGGCTTCATGACATCCTGCAAACCCCACATCCAGCTGTAGGGCAGAACTCAGGCGCGCTATGTATATATATATATATGATATCTGTGTGATGTATGTCATGTATTCTATGTATGCTATGTATGTTATGTATGTTATGTATGTCATGTATGTTATGTATGTCATGTATGTTATGTATGTCATGTATGTTATGTATGTTACGTACGGTATGTACGTTGTGTATATGATGTATGTCATCCATGTTCTTTGTGTGGCATGAATGTTACGTATGTCATGTATGGTACGTATGTTCTGTACGGTATGCCTGTTATGTATGTAGTGAAGTATCTGTGCATGCGTATGTGTGCGTATGAGTGTAAGTGTATAGGTATGCGTGTGTATGTATGTATGCATGCATGCATGCATGCATGCATGTATGTATGTATGTAGGTAGGTCGGTATGTGTGTGTGTGGGGGTTCATGCATGCATTTATGTATGCATGTATGTGTGTTTGTATGTGTGTGTAGTCGTACAAATATACATATGATAAAGCAATATACATATATATATATAGAGAGAGAGAGAGACGCATACAAGTGTCACAATAGTGTGTACGTACATGTGCACATATTTTTATGCGCCCACCCCCCCCCCCCCCGCCCCCCCCCCCCCCAGCCCCAAAAAACACACACGCCCCAAGAGAATGTACAGTACTTTTTCAGGCACCCCACATTTGAGCATTAAACCGTGCCCGCATTTGCACATTTGACTGTGACTGTCAAGATTCTCAGGACTGTTGTTCTTGAATCTTGAACCCAGTATGGGTCCCCAAGACGCTTCAAAGCGCTTTCATCCAGGTAGCTCATGAGTTCAAAATTCAAGAACAAGAACGTTTTAAAGCGCTTTAAAGCGACTGCTTTCAGTCATTTCTGTTTGGGTCTGCACCTTATTATCCTTTGAACTTGTGCGCGGTAAATAGAGTTGATAGTTCAGCATATGGTCATTGGACAATTATTTCTTCACAAAATGACTTAAACAAATCCACACCAACCTTTGAATATTGAAAACACGGTTGTACATGCTTCTTGGCAGGTTTTTGTGCAGAACATATCTCATTAAGGGAGATGAGCTGGTTTTAGCACATAGCGTGGCATTGGTCACGGCAAATAAGACGTGAGAATGTTTTGGTATTGGCCAAGGTTTGCGAGCCCAGAGACGAAGGGGATTTGAAGATGGGTTGAGACGAGAGATGGAGGATGCGGCACAGATGTTTGGGTCTGTAAGTTGACAGACGAAGAGGATTTGCGCATCAGTTGATATGAGAAATCGAAGATGCGTAGACGAAGCAGAGGACGTACTGTTTGCTTTATGTTTGATACCCTTGCACCGGTACCTCACAGAGATGCGTTACAGTCAGTTGAGCGAGGATAACATTAGTGATGAAGACTATTTCAAAGCAAAACTAGCATGGAAACATTTTAACATCAAATTCAAGAACATCACGATTTCTAGTTGGAAGCAGATGCTTTATTTCTGACTGACATCTTGGAAACTTCAGGTATGTATGTATGAGAGAGAACGGTTTAGACCCTGGGTAGCACCTATGACGCTTTACCTAAAATCGTCTTTACACTGCACCTAACTTTGCTTCTGATGCTATGTTCAAATGAACTTGCGTTGACATAGACTAAGCTTCTGAGCAGAAAATATATGAAATGATTGAGCAAAGGATCAAGAGGAGGAATGCCACACACACACGTGTCAGAAAGAAGAAGCAAACACTATTCATATGGGTGGCAAAGTCTCAATGAATCATCTGGGCAAGTCTGCCAAGTCTGCCAACATTGCAAAAAGCACCCACTTCTGGTAACATCCATCTAGAATGACCTGACTCCCCTTACGTAAGCAGCAGGTGCGTGTATGTAGCTATGTCGCAGAAAAAAAAAGGGCTACCCCTTCTTGAAATACTCAGGTTTCGTCCAGAACTCAAGTTTTTGGCCAGACTGGGCCAGGGGGACTCTGAACAGAGCTGACAGGACGCGCAACTCCATGCACAGTCAAACCAAGCAGAAGTTAAGCTCGACTTTCAAAAGGAGCTCCTGGTTAACCAGCGCGAACGCGAAGTGCACTTAAAGTCACGTTGGATTCTGCGAAGTGCGCTGTGGCAGCCCCAGCTCAAAAAGCACAACTTTCAGCACAAGAGTAGTACGCGAAGCAACTGACATCCAAATCAAACACAAAATTGCTTCATGTCCTTGTGCAGTTGCATCTACATGTTCGTTCGTTTCTTGTACACAATTCCATATACATTCTATCTAAGTGTATTTAAATCAAACTTGCAAAGCAGCTATATTAGTTGAGCGTTACTTGTCTAATACGATTCAACCCCTGTCAAGAACAACTATTGAAATTTAAGTATAGGAAGAACATCAAAGTTATAATGATTTCGAGTTCAAGCCAAATTCAACTTGAACCAGTTGCAGTTTCTTGTGCGTTTCAAAAATCGATTGGAGAACACAGCTATTGTCATGGCCAATTAAAACTGGACATTTCATGAGGGTTATTGTCCTTATCTTACTCCATGCGGTCTTAACAAAGCAAGAACTGAGCCAACCAATAACAGACAAGTGTTTTCAAGCATAGATCATATTATTGGCATGAAATGCTGTAACACACGGTGTTTTCAGCATTCGCTCAGATCGTGTTGCCCTGGATCGAAGGCCAACTAATCACGATTCCACAAACAACGTTTTAGAACATCCTCAATCCTGGCCCCCAAAAAGCTTCACAGTGTTTCTAGACGCTTCAAGCTTTTCCCACCCGCATTGAAGATTGAAGATGTCCAGATTTGTTCTTTGAGAATCGTCCATCCTGGCCATCCCTCAAGTCCCAAAAAAGTTATAAAGTGTTCAAGACACATGGTTCCCTTATGGGGGCAAAATGCAGGAGGTGCACATCCAGAATTTGACTCTTGGAATGTGCTCTGCTTGCCCGCCTTTTCAGATTCCATACTTGGGCAGTGCGAGATCTGCTTTGACATCCTGGATTGACGATTGAGGATTGAAGGTTCTTTGACAACTCTGGATTCTTCAATTGTGTACTTAGGGCAATCCAAGATGTGCTAGCACGTGCTAGAACATCCTGGATTGAAGATTGAAGATTGAAGATTCTCAGACCACTTTTCCGAAAATCTTCAAATCCATACTTAGGACAAACTGATATGTGCTAGCACGTGGTAGCACATCATGGCTCCCCCCAAGTATGGACTTGAAGAATCTCAGCAAGAGTTGTCAGGTAAACTTCAATCTTCAATCTTCAATCCAGGATATGCTAGCACGTGCTAGCACATCCTGAATTGCATTAAGTACTGATGCTATAACTTAGGTCTAAAATAAAGTGCATTTTTGAGCATCATTTTAGAAGCTGAGAAGTGCATTTCGCGTGCATGTTTACAGCAACCGTGTCAATGTTTGAACGAACACCTGAGCATTCCAGGGGGGGTTGCCATATATACATATATATATATATATATCCGCATATATATATATATGTGTATATATATATATATTTATATTCATATACATATCATCCAGTGCTTCACCGGAGTCGATGAGTGTTCTGTGTTCTTGGGAGTTCTGCACAATCAAACATTTATGCGTCACGTGTCTACGTCTGGAGCCTGTGGTATACGCGAGCGACGGACAATAGTCATTCTGTCCCCAATTTCTACTGGCAATTTGGTGAATGCCTTCCGTTGTCTTCCACTTCTACCACAAACGAATATCCCGACAAAAAGAACAAGAAACCTAAAACAGATCCATTGTTTTTGGGTGGGTGTTTGGCTGGTGTCCATGAGATTTTCCTGGAGCTCCTGTCTTGGCTCTGGAAAGTCCTTTAATTTGGGCGTCCTGCGCCGCAACGGCGGTGGCAGCCTGCAGCAGGCCTTGCTGGAAGCCCAGCCCGCTCAGCATGCTCTGCAGCGGGTCCTGCGCTTTTTGCACCACCCCCGCTTTCTGGGCGCTCTACTATATATATATATATATATATATATATATATTCTATATAATGTATAATATTTTTACACCCATCTTGTGCAAGCAACCCCATGTTGCAAGACCCCCTTTACATGTATAGATAAGACAAACTTGAACCATCTTTTGCAATCTACACCCAGGCGCAGTCCTTCCAAATGCCCAAGCTGGACTGGCCAAATTCAGTGCAAATCCACTTCAGGCATCGAGGAAGAGACCTGAAGCATGGCGTTCTCCGCAAGGAATGAACTGCAAGAATCTCCCAAAGCATGCCTTAGGCAAGTTCCAAAGGGTTTTCACAAGTCGTGAACTCTTATATCTGGGACCTTCAAGATTGGGGCTCTCAAAACTTGAAACAACTCTTACGACTGGGCTCCTGAAAAGGCGTGACAGTTTCGCAGACGCAGAAGCCAGCAAAGCTCACTCATAGGCCCCGGCAGGTATGCCACCACGCCTGCCATTGCCTGCAGGTGTGAGGGCGCGCACCAAGCGGTGGATTCCGCGAACTGCAGTCATTCACCAGCCCGAAGCAATCCCCAAGCAAGGAATCTTCATGGGCGAGATCGTGATGCCCTGTCGCGATATCGCTAGAAGTTGCCCGATCTCCTTACAACGGACTCTTTGGGTCTGTCTTCAAATGGGAGAACCCAAAATATGTGGCTTCTGTTTGGTTCCCTGATTCAAGAACAGCCCACCCCCAAAAAAGAGGGATGTTCACACTCTTTCTTCTCTTTTTTCGGAGAACCTACCTCTTGCCCGGCTAAGCCTTTGAGGACATCTCCCGCAGGACCAGCGCCAGCCCCGCCCGCCGGCCTCGGACGCTCGCATCAGATTGGGTTCGACTCGTTCTGAAAGGAGTCGCTTTCCCAAACTTTGGGTTCACTGGGATTCCCCCTTAAGTTGATCAGTTTTCGTCAGTTTTCTGGCGCCTTTTTCCTGAAGCTGCCACTTTTGGAGGTTCCAAAAAGGGAAATGGAGGCCCTGCAAAGAATGGGAACCTTTTCGGATGGTCTAGGGGAAAGCAATGCGAAGCAAACCATGGGAAAGTCTACGGAAGGCTTCGACATCTCAGCGATCCGCGCTCGTTCGAAATGCTCGTCACGCTCTCCTCAAGTGTCGGTTTGTGGGGAACCCGTTGTTGGTTGGTTTTCAAAGAGACACCAAAGCGAAACCACTGGTTCCCCAGTTTGAGAAGCACAGAAGGGAAACAGCCACCACTCCCCAACACTGGGCTCACAAAACTCATGTGCAAACACTGCTTTGAGATGGCACTCCGGAAAGCGCACCCACTCAAATGGCTCCATTCCTTAGAATCACCACTGCTGCAAAAGCACGAGCAGACACATAATATGCTTGCAATGTTGGCCAGCATGGGACCAAACAATTCGAGGACTGCCCTGTGAAAAAGTTCGGCGAGAACGCGGAGCGTGGACGGATGATCGGCCATGCGGCCACATCAAGGAGCAATGTGACGAAGAGAGGGGAGGGAAGCCAAACCTGGCAGTGTGCCAGAGGAAAATGCGGAGCCGCGCGGTACGGAGACAGAGACAAACAGGGGTCCGCTCAAAATCGGCAGGATGTGCGAGCGTCCTGGGCGAGATCGAGCCTGAGCATTCAGGGCATGCTCCCAAGCCAACGTGCCGAGCCCAGGCGGCGCGCGCATGGAAAGAGGGCAACTCTTGCACCTTGGCAAAGTGGGCCTCGCCTGCCGCAACCCCCGAGAGCCGCAGGAGGATGCTAGAAGGCGGACCCCTGCAAAAAAGAAGCGGGTGGCAGAGATCCCAAGAAGACGGTTTGAGCAGCATACGCCACAGCAGCAGTTGTGATCTCTCTGGCTAGTCTCCGTCCGGGGTGCTCTATCGGTCGGTGCCGTGGGAAGTCTTTGTTTGTCTCCCGCTTGGGGTGAACCAAACGAGGGAGCAAGGAAAAAGGAAAAGAAATCACTCCCAAATACACTCAAACAACGCATAGAACACCGCAACATCATCAGGGTGGCAATCTTGCAGTGACAGGGATCCATGTGGATGAGCTTTCAGTGCTTTACGTACACCGGCCCGTT
Organism: Effrenium voratum; assembly: GCA_963377175.1. NCBI lineage: Eukaryota > Dinophyceae > Suessiales > Symbiodiniaceae > Effrenium > Effrenium voratum. The sequence continues at coordinate 21,364 of CAUJNA010003787.1, read as the reverse complement.
TTTCAGCGCATTTGGGAGCGAGTTGGATTTCCCTTTTCTTTGTTCCCTCCCTTGCGTTCACTCGTTTCCCCTGCTTGCCACCTTGGCCCCTCCCAATCCGGGCACCCCCTTTTCAGGGCAAGTTCGAATGCTTTCCTTTCCCGAGCCTTTGCCCTTTCCCTTCCCTTTCGTTCACTCATTGCCTCTGCTTTCCTTGTCCCTGGCTCAATGGGCGCATGTGCTGACCGTGCCGGGGGTCCGTTGCGTGGGCTTGCAGTGTTTCATACACTGGGCGCCCCGGTTTGAGTGCTTTTCGGAGCCAATTCGAACTCCTCCATTCCGTGTTCATTTGACTGTGTCCTGCTCCATTTTTTGGGCTGGAGGGGTTTGACTTGGTAGGATGTGCCATTTTTGGGTTCGCAGGCAGGTTTGCATTGGCCAAGCGCCGGTATCAAACTGCAAACTGACGCATGATGGGCATGGTTTTTTGTCTTGTGCCACGTTTCTGTGGAATCCTTTTGTGGCGTGCTGACGCGATTTCCTTTAAACGCCTAAGCGTGCCTCTAGCAACACGCAAAGAAGTTGGGCGACAAAACGCGCCCAAAAATCAGTCAATAACTACCGCTGGCCACAAAACTGTGTCCTGCTTGCGGACAGTAAAGCCCAGGACGCCGAACCAAAGCTCCTCCACACGTGAAGCAAGATCCCATGCGCAAATTCAGCGGCGCAAGTAGTTCGCAAAAGAAATCGGTCTGTCTTGGGGGTGCCCCTCTTCAGTCTTTTGACAAAAACCAAAAGGTAAACCACTCACTTTGGAGGTTAAGCCATATTCTTCAGGACACGCGCAAATGAGATCTCCTCCAGCTGTGCTTCTGTCATGATGTTGGAGTTCCTGAACACAGAGGCACTTGGAGCTCTCCGCTTGAAGAGCTCATGCTGGTTCGCAAAGGTGGCCCCAAAACCGCGAAATCCACTATCGACCTTTGCCGCCCTTGGCAAGACAACAAAGAAGACGTCCCAACAATAGAAAACCCTGTAGCGTTTTGGCAGCGAGTGTCCTGGAGCTCAGGTCATAGACGTTCTGCAACAGGCTGATGCATTTTTGCGCCTCTGTATCAGAGCCGAGCACTGAATGGCATCCAACACATACTTCTCCAAACGAAGCCACGCCAGTGATCAAAACAGCATCAGAAACAACAAGTCTCCTGACGTTGCGAAAGTTCAAGCTTTTGAGTGGTGGCAAGAACCAACTACACCAGCCAGCACAAGACGCATTTACAGGGCTCCACCCATTCAGGTCCTTTTATTCCCAAGACGCATCCACTCGGTGAACTCACGTAAGCTTTCCGCCTCCGGTAGTCCTTCCCACCAGGCCTGGAGCAGCA
>CAUJNA010003787.1:0-15000 GCA_963377175.1 Effrenium voratum | reverse complement strand
TACACGACGTGGTCAACTGTACATGAAGCAGCCAACTGTACACGAAGCAGTCAACTGTACACGGAGCATTCAACTGTACACGAAGCGGTCGACTGTACGCGAAGTAGTCAACTGTACACGACGTAGTCAACTAACTGTACAAGACGCAGTCAACTGTACACGAAGCGGTCAACTGTACACGAAGCAGTCAACAGTACACAGAGCAGTCAACTGTACACGAAGTAGTCAACTGCACGAAACTGTCAACTGTACACGAAGCAATTGACTCTACATGAAGCAGTCAACTGCGCACGAAGCAACTGCACACGAGGCAGTCAGCTGTACATGAAGCAGGCAACTGTACACGAAGCGGTCAACTGTACATGAAACAGTCAGCTGTACACGAATACACAGCAACTGTACACCAAGCAGTTAACTGTACACGAAGCAGTCAACTGTACACAAGGCAGTCAACTGTACACGAGGCAGTCAACTGTACACAAAGCAGTCAACTGTACACGAAACAACTGTACACGATGCAATCAACTGTACAGGAAGCAGTCAACTGTACACGAGACGGTCAACTGTACACGAAGGCGCAATGCCAGTGGTGAGACGTAACTATGAAGTGGTGGCTGTCTTCCCTTTTGTGAAACCTCGTTCCTGGTTAAACGTGAAATTCCGCTGGTCTATATGATCGGTCGTGAGGTCAAATTTTCCGGCGAACCGGCCCGGGGTCACACGATGGGTACACCCAGGGTTCCCCCAAGATGGGGCGATCACACTTGAACTCCCGAAGGAGGGCACTCATCAAAGTACTGCTTGGGTCTTCGAGTAAGAATTTCGGCTCGCAGGTCACTTGCACTAAAAAGCATGCGTCCGCATTGCAGCTTCGCCAACTCGCTCTCTTCTTCGTTGCTTCACTGATGCTCGCTCTTTTCTTCGTTGCTTCAATGATGCTCAGAGGAATCTCTGCAGGCTTTTCTCATTGGGCTGAAAACTGGTGGCCTGCGCAAGGACACATCTAAAGTACCTGTGTCGTCAAGGTAACTGGTAACCGCGGTGCCAAAGCTTCTGCGACACACCGCCGTGATCAGGGCCGGCACTCTAGTAAAATTGAGCACTGCAGACGCTAGCCCATAAGGATGGGCGTGGAGCAAGGCAAACCTGACACCGTCGGCTTGCGTGTCCTTCCACGTGACAACTAGACGTGCCAAACACCAGTTGCGCCCACTCGGGCGGCGGCATGCGTGACTTGGCTTGAAGCATGGCAAGGAACGCTCTTGCTGAGGCAGCAACATGATCTGGGGAAGTGGTGAAAATTGTTTCATCTGCCCATGTCAGGCAATTGTCTATCGGGCGTATCTTCCCACACGATTGCACATGAGCAAACCTCAGCATAGGAAGCCATTGGCCTTGGCCAAAGTGTGCATCAAGCTGTTCTTTCGTAAATGGGCCTGAAGCAATGCCTTGTGCGATTTCATCACGCGTGAATTCCGTGAGAAACTGGGAGCGCTCGCATGGCTTGGCCATGCTAAAGGTAGCCGTAGTGACCTCCTCTGCTTGGGAGCCGAGCCCTAGCTCACTGTCGCGGGGTCTTGCCAACACTTCGCAAGAGGAACTCCCTTGTCATAACCTTAAGGATGCAAAGCGCTCATTGCTTGGACACGCCCCCTATGCGCCGTCAACCATGCTAGTAATTGTGCTGGCGTGCCAGTTGCTCCCCGGTGGTTCAGGCTCCATTGTATGCGTCTTGGGAGTCCAGGCTGCGGGGTTGCGTCAAGGGCACTGTGTGGCAGCCTGGAGTTTTGGAGTCGTGGCCGGGCCTCATATCTGCAGCTGGCCTGGCGTCAAACCTGCGAAATTGTTTTGCGGAGTTTGCTGACTTGCTGCCGGCGCTTGAGCCCTCTGCACAGATTGACTCTGCGTGCGCGAGACTTCAGGTATATCGGGCAGACACACAATTGCGGGGTAGGCCAGGTAGCTCGTTGGCCCTTTCGGCGCAGAAAGGCGGCCCCCGCTCTAAATGGGCTGCAGATCCGTTACTACCACCAGGTTTGTCAAAAGATGCTCATGTCCAGCTGAGCACATGCTTGCCTTCGCCGTTTCAGGTTGACCCAGTAGTGGACGAAGACCAAGCCTTTGCCGCGCAGGCCATGTTTGTTTTCGGTCCGTTCATAGCGGGTTTTCCTTTGCTTGGCCATGTGGAGTCACCAGCCCTTTTCAGGGAGTTGGACCCGGATCTCAGCCATAACAAAGCCTCGCGGGCGTAAGTCAACAAAGAGTCGGCGTGCATCCGTATTGAACCTGTGGATTGCGTCAAGATCCCTGACACATGAAGTGCCCAGAGCATACTGGGAAACACAAGTGAAAGCAGGGAAGGCGCCTTCCTGTCTTGGCGACTGGGCCATGAACAAGGCAGAAAACCATCTGAGCAAGGTGGAGTCTCAGGGCAAGGCTTCTTGGCTCTCCAGTAGGCAGTCCATTTTTCTTGCTCGTCCTTCTCGACGACAATATTAGGCACCTCTTTTTCCATCAGACACCCAAAAGAACCTAGACCTCCTGACCCAACCGAAGGAGCCCGCGCGGGCATGCATGGCTGCTTCTGCCGTTGCGCAAAGTCGGACGAAGCGCTGTGCTCTAGGGACGAGTCCACAAGGGCCAAGGCTTGCAGAGGGAGGGCCTGCCGCAGGGTGAAGCCCTGGCTGCCGCGAGCAAGAGATGTGTTGGACCGTGCCCCTCAGTCATTGAAGCGACCAACACAGATTGCAGACAGCCGCCCGCCGTTGCCCCCGTCCAAGATCCCTAGGACGGGCAACAAGCGTGGGGATAAGTTCTTGTGCAAGAAGTGGAACGACAATCGCGGGTGTTGTGCGCGAGAACCGGATTGCCCGGATTCCCGTGCGCACAGGTGTGATGCTCTCCGGACGCCCGCCGAAGTCTGTGGCTCCCGGGACCACAACTTACTTCACCAAATAGGATGAGGGCCGACTGTCTCAGCAGCCCATTCGAGCCAGTCGAGGCCAATTTTCCCAAGGATTCAAGGCCGCGTGTGTGAAAGGGAAGGAATCTTCTACAGGACTGCCTTCCAAGGCAAAGGTAATCAGCGTTGAGCTTGATGCAAGTTCAGTTTTCCATGACGCCTATGTTCCAATGCCCCAGCCTGCCGCTGCTGGAAGCCTGTGTCAATCCAATTGCCAAGCGCGCCAAGTTCTTTTCAGTGAGTGTGTGTCGTCAGCCCTCCCACGCACGCCAATGGCCGGCGCCCAAGAGATAGCCCTTCAGGATATCCAGTTGCAAGCAGTCACATACGCTGTGGACCAGGGTTGCCGCAGCTCCCGGGCAACGCAAGGGACGCGCTGAGCGGCAAAACTTGGTTTAGGTTTATTCAGGCAGCAGGCCTGCAGACACGGCAAGCTTCCTACAACCATTACGGCGGCAAACCTCCCCGACGCACAACCGCTGGCTCCAAGTCACAGACGCGAAATGTCCGCACATCTGGCCAATGCACAACGTGCCTGAAAGCACTTTGCACCACCTGTGCTAAACAGCTGCAAAGGTCACCCCAAGCGCCATCAGCGCCAGAAGGGCCCCCCCCGAGACTGTCACAGAGCGACACGAGCAAAATCGGAATTGCGACGGGCGACGACCACGGGAACCACTCAAGAGAAGAACCGCCCACTTCGCACGCGCGCCGCAATGCAAATTCAGCATAGGAAAGGCTGGTGCGCAGAGGGGCGGCAATACACTCGGCACCTGGCTTGGCCTTGCTGTTGACAGAGAAGTTGCCCACAATGCTGAATCCGTTTGCCAGAATTCTCAGCGCCTGATAGTACTGAACCACAGTGCTCATAGGCATATCACTGGTGTCTCTATCGACTTGAGCAAGTCCTGGGTCGAAGGCTCAAGCGGCTCCTCGATGTCTTCTGCTGGAGCGCCTGACTGCTTCTTAAGCTCGGCCCTGAGACTTTCGCAAGAGGTACCAATCTCGCGGCAGGCGCAGCACTTTCGCAAGGTACGGCGCAGAGTTTGACGCAGGCGCAGCATTAAATCAGCAGGGGATTAAATCAGCGGGGGGGTTGGGGGGGGGCGGCAGCCCCCCCCAGTGAAGCGAAGAAGTGATGATTCAGCAAAGGGTGCGTTAATCACTGTCAACCTTCTACAAATCAGCGGGGTGGTTGGGGGGGGTCCTTCCTTCCTTCCTTCCTTCCTTCCTTCCTTCCTTCCTTCCTTCCTTCCTTCCTTCCTTGCTTCCTTCCGCAGCCAACTCAAATGGGGGGTGATTCTGTCCGTCTCGGCGTTTGCCCCGGGAGCACTTGCCTCGGATAAGCCCACCTTCCAGCCGAAGCGAATGGGACCTTTGCAAGTGCGCAAATCGGAGGCACGCCGTCAGCATCAGCAAAACCCAAGCAAAAGCGGACGCGAGAGCCCCGCAAAGCTGGGGTGCCTTTCGCACCAATTCAATAAAAGCGTCCGGTGGCAAGGGTGGCTTAGGCTCTGCGCAGTGGCCAGCCTGGGCCGTCGCCCACGGAGGCACTAAGCCGTCCATGACTGGAAATGGCACGCCTAGAAACACCCGCCACCATTTCAAGGCCGCATACACCAGGCGGCGGGTCTCCAGTAGGGAACATCCGAAGCACAGCTGCCAGCATGAAAAACAACCCAGCGCTTAATGCTCGCCTGTACCCACGGAGCGCTTCCACTGAGACATGCTGCAATTTTCTGTCAAAGGAAGGCCTACTGGCTTTTGGGTCGGTGGGCCGAACACCACGTTCTCGGAACCCGTGTCCAGCACAACTTGAAACATGATGTCTATCAACGGCCGGCGATGTCTGAAGGCCAACGAAGCTGGCGGCACCGGTCGAGGCACGCGCCCTTCTACTGTCTGCGGCGGTTGCACCTTGTCTAACCGGATGTTCTCGCAGACACGGGCCACTTTCCAGGCTGACGTAATCTCCCTGCACAAGGCAGGATTGGCAACAGAATTAAAGACCTCCCACTCAACGGTCCAAAGATTGGCAAGGTCGCTCGTAGATTCGACACCTATTGCCCGCAGGAGAGCATCAGAACCAGCAGAAAGCTCACAAGTCACCGCATGGGAAAGCATGGCACATGGCCCAGTCCCAAAAGGCAAAACAGATAGCCATCTCAATGCTCAAGCCGCAATGGCTGGCAAGCGACATATGCTTATAGCAGTGTGTCAGACCCTGCCCAACCAACCTGCTTAGCCACACCAACCAAATGGATGAAGCTCCAAGCTGCTCACGACGGCGCCCGTGGCAGCTTCAAAGGAGTTTCGGCGGGGTTGGCCTTGACTACGAGGGATCCTCATCAGGACCCGCCTCTCCCCCTAGTCATGCGTCACCCCCGGAGCGGGCCGACTCCGAAACAAGGTCAACCACACACGCACACGCACACTGCACACGCACACGCACACGCACACGCACACGCACACGCACACGCACGCGCACACGCGCACGCGCACGCACACTCACACTCACACGCACACGCACACCCACACAAACACACACACACACACACACACACACACACACACACACACACACACACACACACACACACACACACACACACACACACACACACACACACACTCGCTTGCGGGACCTATTTCCCAAATCCTCACCTCACTCTGTATTTCTATGTCCCTAACCCTTCTACCCGGCGTTTCGATGGCTCGCCTCCCCACTCTTGGCCAGCATGGCGTCGAGGGCCTGGGCCTCACGATTGAAGCCCCTTGCTCAAACCCTGGACCCTAAAGCATCGGGACGTTGCCAGAAGGGGCATGGACCCTGGTGTCATTTGTTGCAGCCATTTGAGGGAGTCCAAAACGGCACATCATTTTGAAGCCCCTTTGGTGTTTTGGACACCCTCCTTTCACGGAAACAGGGCACTAGCCCAACTTGCAGCTTCTTTGGATGCCTGCGCCACGGTCCGGGGGAACCCGTCCAGGATGAACCCGCTCTTGCAGTCCGGCTCCTTGATGCGGTCCGCGATGATGCCGATCACGATCTCATCTGACACCAGGCCCCCGGACTTCATGACGGCCTCCGCCTTCTTGCCCACCTGAAAACCAAACCAGGCCACACAATTTGGTATCACAATTGTTGGTATCAAACACGCAAGAACCAAAAATGAAATGCAGTCTCGCTTTGCACAGAAACACAACGAGAAGCCCGCCTCCGTGCCAGCGCTCACCGCCTCACGGAGCATGTCCCCCGTGCTCAGCTGCGGGATCGCCAAGGTGTCCACGATCTTGGGGCCCTGGAATGGGCGATTCCAAGTCTCGTTCGCTTGGGAGAACTGGTACTTTGCTCGGTGTAACTAAACACTATTCGGCGTACCTGCATCTCCTACTTTTTTAGAGTGTGGTGCAACCACTTTTATTCAAACAGCCTCGTCAATTTCCCTTTGAGACCCCATCTCTTAACTGTGTTTCAACCAGTTTTGCTCCTTTACCACCTCCGGGATTCCCTCTTTCCAGCACGTTTCTTCCAACTCCGGCCTGGGTGCCCTTCCCGGCGCCGGGCGCGCCGAAGAGCATCATGATCTTCCGGGGCCAGAACTTCTCGTACTTCTCCGAGATGCTTTCGCCCTGCTGCTTGCCGAAGAAATAGCCCCCCACCGCGCCCGCCGCCAGACCCCCGGCCAGTGCCGCCCCCAGTGCCGCCGGGTCCGTCTCGCAGGCGACCTCCGAACACAGAGAGCCAAGAACGAACCTTGGATTGACATGAGCTCCCGGAACCTGAGACTGCCTCAGAAACTCCAAACAATCAGGCAATCACTTCTGGGGCGGGCCAGCCTTCCTGTCTCTCTGCCAATGGGCGACGCCTGCAGCGCTGGCCGTGGCTCCGGCCGCCGCCGCACCCAGCCGGAAGCCCCTCCCGCGCAGCAAAGGGAGCATCGTGGACGCGAGACCGATCTAATCTGCACTTCGGCTGGGAGTCTTGCGGACAGGTCACATCCGGCACTCGGAGAAACCCAACCAAACACAAGCATAGCAAGACTGCAAGAGCCGCTACAAGTGCCAGGCTGGAGGACGCCAGCAAAGTCACCGGTGCGTTCCAGCAAATGCACTGAGGCATCTGTGACGCGATACCTCGTGTGCGTTGGAGCTCTGCCTCCTGTTTCAGATTGAAAAAAAACCTCTCCACACTGCTACGAGCTTTCACCGGCAAACCCTCGCACGCCTGCCGCACAAATCCAAGCACTCCCTCAGCGGCAAGGCCTTCAAAAAAAACGCGGGGGCGACCAAAAACTGCCAGATGCCAAATCCAAGTCGGACAGCCTCGTTCTCCAAAATGAAGGGCAGCACCGCAGAGGGGCAGTGCTGGCAAAGCCTGCCAAACACCAGGTCTCAAGAAACCAACAAACTGGCTTCAGAAAAGCTCTGAGAGTTGGACAAGTCAATGTAGCGCACCACGTACTGGTTGAAGAAAGTCTGATTCATCAATGCCAACATGCACAAGCTTGCAGTTCCTGTTGGACAATGCCAATCCAGACATCCTTGCATCCTGATGACCCCATGCAGAGTGAGCATATTCAGCGAGGAACCAGTGGCAAACAGCCGCTTTTGCGGGGCTCCACTTTCAATAACACTGCAGCCACACAGGGAAAGCTATAACATACATGGTTCCAAGCCAACAAATGCTGTGCTCGGAAATACAAAGAGACACACGACACACCATCCAAAACCTGGATGGTTTCCCTTTCCCACTTCCGCCTGGCGCTCAGCAGCACTGCCGCGCCGCAGCAGGGACTGGCGGCGAGAGACACGTCCCCGGCCCCGCGTTTCGGTTGGATGGATGGGTTTTTCTGCTTCCTGTGGTGTGCCTTCATGTTTGTTCAGGATATCCTTTCTGGCTTGATTTTGAAGGGAAATGGAGCTCCGCTATCTCGAGACAAACCCGGATCCAATCTGAAGCAGTTGGATGTGTGCCCACTGCATGTGCAGTGGGGGCGTCTTATCATTTGGCTGGCGCGCGCAGTGCTGGGCAAGAGCACCCCGCAAGTATGAGGTGAAAAAGGCCCCCAAATGAGGTGAAACAGGCCGCAACTGCAGTATGAAGTGACAAAGGTCCCAAATCTCCAGTCCAGAATTGCTTCTTGCACCAGCGAAAATAAGCCCCTGAACGGCCGCACTATGGGGATTTGTATCCGTGGTTGCGCACGATTCAATTAGAATGGTCTGAAGAAGGTTTGGCCACCAAGGGTGAATAACGGCAAGCCTTTTCTTGTTTGCATGGATCACTCCAACAGAGCCTCCAGGTAGCGCATCTCCATCTGAGGATATGCCTGCAAGCCTTCGAGCCTCGGTTAGGCCCAGACTAGTGAGATCACTCGTCTCACCAACTCACACCCCGCTTGTTACTTGTTGGCGTTTAAATTTATCCTGTTCGGGCCTTGCGCGCTTAGCTGCTGGCACTTGGGAGTGATCAGGCACATTCGCAAACTGCTCGCAAAGCATGAGCGAGCAGCGCTCACTGTCAACCTCCACCAGGGCCTGCATCAGGTGAATATCAACCATGCAGCATATAAAGCTAAGCAGCATGGCTAGGTTCTGAATAGCAGCCCGTACCACGGTCATCCAAAGCCCTTAAGGCGTTGACGACTGTGCTTATGATTCCACCAAAATCCCGACTAAAAAGGTGACGAGGTTGATGAGCGCTCGTATTCTTCGCAAGTCACCTGGCCTGTTGATCATAGCTTCGATTGCTTCTCTGTGCCATTTGGGTATGTCAAAACACCCCCTCCAAATTAGTTGTCCATGGTCCTTCTTGTGAGTGGCGGAATTTCCAAATGGGTGTTTTCCAGTTATGCGTCTTCAAAAATTTACATGAGCGCCTGAAGCCGCTGGAGGGCTGCTTCGATGAGGGCAAAGTTCGCATCCTGCACCACATCTTTCTTTGATTGAGAGTACTGGTACCCTTTTCGGGCTTGGTTTGAAGGGAAACCAAAGAGACCCACCGGTTTTGGGGGTCCCCCATGTTGAATCATTTTGACAGATGCCCACCACAAACACACACACACACACAAGGAAAACAAAACAAACAAACAAAACACAACCCCGACAACCCCGCGCGCGCGCCCCTGCTAGCTGCGGTTCACTCACAAGCAGCGCCCGAACCAGCCTCTGCAAGCTTGGTGATGATGAACTCGAAGATCTGCTCTCTGAGTTCTGGATCCTCGCATAGTGCGCCGTCCAAGCAAGCATCTCCGAGCTTGGCAAACCGCGAAAGGCTCAAGCTTGTTCCAAACAAAGGTGCGGTCTTCTGGGACCATGTTTTGTTAGGGGGTGTTCTAGGTGTGTGCAATGTCATCCCTGAGGCCACAAGCAGTCAGCAGAGTTTGAAGCTAAGACAGCGATGACCGCAAAAGAAATGATCGCCGTCCCAGATGATATGCAAACAAGGAAATCTGTCAAGCTGGCAAGTGTTTGACATGTCGAAGGTGTTGGCAACGTCGGCTAGTGTCAAGGCTGCTAGCTCGGTCATGAAGCCTCCAATGCCCATTTTGGGGTGTCACTATTTTGACGCAAAGTCATGTGATCAAAATTGGGCCCCGATAAAAGAACAAAATTCAGTGTGAATGCAAGCTCCTTCTGAGCAGCAGATGTCCTCCCCAGACTCTAGCGCAGTAAACAGTGATGGGCTGACGAAATTCATGTCTTTTGCAAGGAAGCTAAGTCTTGCCACTCATTTAATTGGACAGTGATCCGACCGAACTGCCCGCTTTTCTCTTCGACTGCAACCAACCAGCACTAGTAGCAGCAGCAAGAACGGAGTTCAACATCTCTCAAGCTCTGTCCCCAGAGCAGTGGCGTGGCTCCTTAACCTTTCCTGTATCCTGTCTCACCCTCGCTTCCGCGTATTGTTGGCGGAGCTCATTTTGATGTCCTTTTCTTTTTGGAATCGCTTTGGAACAACCCAAAAAGAGGTACGAAGCAACTCCCGTATCATGAAATAATTCATCCTGCGAATCTTTAGCGCTCCCCACGGCAAGCCCATAGCGGCCCTTCCTGCAGCCTGCAATCCAATGCTCGCCCAAGATCGCCGTTCCTCCGGCTCAGCTGTCGGAAGCTCCGCAAATTTGATTCGCAACTGCAAGAAACTCTCAAGGGAGACTCGGAAATGTTGGTGGCTCTCATAAGGAGAAACAAATGGACCTTTCAGAGTGGCGGCTTCTGAAGAACAAATAACAAGCATGAGCAAACTGGATGCGCTTGCGAGGATCGAAAGTGCTCTAACTGGACCATTTCTTCGACGTTGCAACTCGGAAAACACGCTAAAAAATCAACTACTCAATGACAGAGTCACACCACATCTTGCACACGCGTGCCCGGCCTCTCGTGGAGCCACGAGGCCAGGCCCCAAAAGCCGCCTGCCTTGCTGATCACCATCGCGTGTGCCCGCCCGTCGAAGCATTCCTCCGCATTCGGTCAAAAATTGGGCGGTTGTCTTACGTGCCAGTTGGACAGCCGAGCCGGATATGTGGGGAACCCTGCACCCACCCACCCAAACAAGCAACCCACCTTCCTGCCATCCCAAGCTGCAAGTGGGCACACTTTCCGGCATGGTTGTGCAAACAACCCTTCCTGTGATCAAACCACCCCTGTGACTGTGTTTGGCACTTTTTAAGGGTAGTATCTTGGCTCGCAGAATAAAAACCTACATGGGGAAGAAAGTCCAGACTAGGGGCCAATTCTTGGTATCCCCTGCAAAAAGGCACAAGGAAGCACTGTCCCAAAGCGCCCGTACTCTTGCAGCCCTCCCCATCACTTTCCCTCGGTATCACGGGTGGCAACCTGACACCACGCCGCTCCTGGCTGGCCAGCACGCCAATGAGCATCTGCTCCACTTCGCGCCTGGCACCTGGGGCGACGCAAAAACCGAGATGGGGGAGAAGCCCTCCCCTCCCCACCCCCTGGGAAAATCTTCCCAGGATTCTGAAAAATATATCTAAAAGGGTTGTGAGAACCTTTCTGGAGGGTATGGGTCCTAATATCATTTGCCGAGAAGAGGCCGCCGGCCTTTCACCGGCCACGCCAGCAAATGATCTACCACCTGGCATGAGCCATGCGAAGAACAAAAGAAGAAGAAGAAAAAGATACTGCCAAACATGAAGGTGGCAATGAACTCTTCTTGCGATTTCTTCAAGGGGGAAATGGTATCAAAACCCGCACTTTTGGCAGCTTGGCGCCTGCATGACCTCCTCGATCGTGAGCTGGGTTTTGGCCCGGGGAAGCGATCTGGCAACAAACCTCAGCACAGAAGCGCGCGAGGCCAAAGCCGTGAAAGCCATACTGTGCCCTTGCGCACTTGAGACACCAGCCACAGAAACTCCTTCTGTGAGTGTGCAAGCGTGCTGTCCTCCTGAGAGCCACGTGCCATCACTGAGTGCGATATTTTGTCTGATGCGTCCTTTTTGGCCGCTTCCAGCGAGGACCTCACCAACACACAACCCCATGGTGGCAAACCCAAAACAAAGCTCGAGGGCGGAGAACATGCAGTAAGTGCTGAGCTGAATCAGCCGAAAGAGGGAGTTCAAGCTGAGTTGCTCCTGGCGCAAACAACGGTGACAAAGGTAACAAAGGCAACGTAGGGAAATTGGCCGTGAAGCACCCAAACGGGTTGCATGGACGTGCATGGCTCCTGCCCCACACGCTTGCCGGCTGAGTCCTGGATAGCACGACCTGGAAGCCAAACGCGATCACTAAGAAGCAGCCTGATGACCAGAACATGAGCCAGGTACCGGACCAAAAACAAAAGAGACAATGCACTTCCAAGCGTTGTCCTTGTTCCCTGCCAGCACACAGTACTTTGATTTCCCAAGTAATCTGAGAAGCCAACTTGCCGAGGGAGAGGTAAAGAGCACGGACAGCATGCGGAAAAGCCCCAGCGGGGACAAGCGCAGCCTAAGATGAGTCGCGCCTTCTGTGCCATAGAGTTGCTAAGCTTACAAATCAAACTCACAGAAATCGCCTGTATTCCAAAGTATCACATAATTCCGGTGCTCTGTTTTCCAACATGGTTCTGGGACTCAGCTGGCCACAAGCGCAAGAACATCGGAGGAGCCTGCCAAAAAACTGCCAGATTCCGCGCGCCAGTAGAAAACCGCCATCGCCTTCGATGGATCGGCAGTCTTGAAAATGCTGTCAATCCTGCAAGTAGTGCGCGGCAATCAGATATGATCAGATTCGCCAGTGGGAGCTATCAAACACTGGCCCCTGTGGTTTCCCTTGGAAACAACCATAACAACCTCAAAAGGTACGTGTACTCAAAAAAACATGTGAGAACTGAAACGCCCAGGGCGCGCGCAGGTCGATGATGGCAGTTGGGCTGGGCTGGACCAGGCCCATGCCATCCTGAACACTGGCGCTTACGCCTCGTGGGTTGTGTCTCACGTGGAAAACGAGCAGAATGAGTTTGCCTTTGCCCAAAACCAGACGTCACAAAAACTCCCATGAAACAAAATCAAGGCAGCCGTGGGCAGCTTGGGGCCCAGTGAAAAGTGGGATTCAAGGCCAGCAAGTCTCAAACCCACCGGCTCGCGCCTTGGGTTCTAAGGGAAAGGATCTCAGCTCGAAGCAGCGGAACAAGAAGAAGAACAGCCTGAGTTGGTGCATTCCGCATGCTGCATGTTTCTTGGGGCAGAGCGCACTTTCGAACCAGCAGGCACTGGAGTAATGGCGCCTCGCGATGCTCTCGCTTGCAACCGGCATGAGCATAGCAGAAGAAACTGGCTGGCCAACTGGCAGTCCACGCGGAGTACCGACTGAGCTCTGCAAACATGCAAGTAGCTCCGTATTGTGGATCCTCACCCTCACAAGATATTATGTGTTCCAAGGGATCATGGCCGTCACTTCTCACCCCAGCACAACGCCTCGACCAGGTCCTTTGAGCACTGCTTGGTCAGCTGAGCGCACTCACCTGCCTGGCTGTCAGGCACATTCAAGGTGTCTCAGTCAATGAGGGTGCCTGAAATGAGAGGCGCCTCCAAGTGAATTGGCCGGCTTTGGGAGTGAGAACGTCTGGAGATTCAGTCACAGTCGAAGTTGCAAGCTGCAAATGTGGTTTCTGTATGTTGGAATGTTTCTTGTACAGTGAAGGCCTTTCCCGCCATCTTGCAAGGACCTGTGTAAACCAACTGATTGTTTCCGATTCCTGCGCCTTGACCCAGGCTCACTAAGCACTGACCTTCTGGCAGAGCCTGCTTGCAACATGACAAAGACGAGCACGGACGTAAAAGCAAAAAGAAACAGTGCTCCAGCGAATGCTTGAATTTCCGCACTGCTCGGATTCTTTGGGGATGAAGAGACTGGAGCCCAGCACCCCGGGATTGCTTTTCACTGTAACCTGCGCGGCCGCACCAGCAATTCCAATGGCGAGACGTAGTCCCCGAGAGCGCAGTACACGTGAACCTATGCGAGTTCGGCTGCCTTTCGAGGGTGAATGAGAAGGGGAACCATTGATGGTGCCCTCAAACCTGGGGGTTGGGAAACCGAGGGAAACCCACCCATTTCAGGAAGGCGGGGTATCCAAAAAGCTGCAGCTTCAACCAAGTCTGGCACCAGCGCTGTCCATAGTCTGTACTGTGTAAAGAGACGGATGGCCAAGTTCAGGTCCTGCCACTGCCGCGCCAAAAGTTGGCGCCTAGTTGTTTCTTTAAAACAAGCCCAGACACTCGCAAAGAATGACTCAAACCAAACCCGAAAAGGATACCCTCAAAAAGCACGCACCCAGAACAAACAGCAGTCACAGTCGGGGAGGGTCACAAGGCATGCGAATATCATGCAAAGGATCTCAAGCCATCGCATATGTTTGGAAACCAACCCAAGAAACCATGCCGCAGCTTTACGTCTTTCCGCGCGCACCAGTCTCGACACGTCCGTGCAGAGCACGAGTTGCTGAAGCCTCCCGACTTGAGTTGGCCGACATTTGCTGCATGCAATCCTTTTCCTGGGGCTTTTTCTCGGGGATCCGGGACTCTCTGAATCTGGATCTGCTTTTCTAAGAATCCACAGATCCTGTCATGAACTGGTTCCAGTCGCCCTGCCTCCGCGCCACGGGAAAGAGCTGGGGGCAGTGATCGATGTCGCAGAAAGCGTATTTCGTGCCTCACTTCTTAGACATTGCAGGGGGAATCCCACGAATTCCAAAACGTCTTGCATAAACAGGGAACCCCTCAAAACGTTGGTGGGGGTGGGCATCCCCACCTAAATGCTCATTTGCAGAAGGGTGCCCAACCCGCGGAGGGCCTTGAACCGGAGGCGATTAGATCACTGGATCGAAGCGAGCGAGAGGGAAGGATAGCACAAACAATGGTACTTGTTAGCACGTTTCGCGAGGGAGTTTTTTAGCCAACAGAGAGGGGCCAAAGCTCGACTTTGTGGTGTGGTTTATGGAGCTTTGGGAGGTTTGCATCAGTTGTGGGTAGTAGCACAGTTGCACTTGAAATCGTGTGTTGGCGGGCTGCGCTGGTGCTTGGTTTGAGGGCAATCTCTAGGCGTCATGGGCTTTGCTTGGTGTGTTTCTGGACTTCATAAACGTTGCTTCTTCTTCTCTAATTCAACTGCTTCAGGCTGCTGCAGTGTGCCTGTTTTTTTTGTTCGAACTTGGGCTCTGCCTTGTGCCTTGGAGTGTGTGTTGGGGGCTGTGCTGGTGTTTGAGGGCGATGGGCTTTGCGGTTTTGCAGGAAGAAAGCCATGCTCTGTCAAAACAGCCGTCCGCAAGCTCTCAGCTTTTGAGTTTCAGCACCGCCCTGTAGGTATGGTGCATGTGCGTGTGCGTGTGCGTGTGCGTGTGCGTGTCCGTGTGCGTGTGCGTGTGCGTGTGCGTGTGCGTGTGCGTGTGCGTGTGCGTGTGCGTGTGCGTGTGCGTGTGCGTGTGCGTGTGCGTGTGCGTGTGCGTGTGCGTGTGCGTGTGCGTGTGCGTGTGCGTGTGCGTGTGCGTGTGCGTGTGCGTGTGCGTGTGCGTGTGCGTGCGCGTGCGCGTGCGCGTG
>CAUJNA010003786.1:368296-399923 GCA_963377175.1 Effrenium voratum | reverse complement strand
CACGCACCCCCACACACACACGCACCCCCACACACACACGCACCCCCACACACACACGCACCCCCACACACACACGCACCCCCACACACACACGCGCAGCGCCTCTCCTGAGGATAAAAAAATATATATCCTGGTCCGAGACGGATCATTGTGGAGAGACGGTTCTTTCCACCGCCAACCCGGTGAGCGCCTCTCCTGAGAATAAAAAAACCTATCCTGGTCCGAGACGGATCATCGCCGAGAGACGGATCTCCCTGGTTGTCTTGGCCTTGGAACTGGAGACAGGCACCAACCAATTTTTGGTTGATGCCCGCGTAAGCTACCACTTGGAACTGGAGACTGGCACCACTCAATTTTCGGGTGATGCCCGCGTAGAGTTCAGCTACCAGTCTGAGCCAACCCGGCGATCCTGAGAATAAGAAATCTCATAAGAAAAATGATCCTCGCCTCAGTCCGGGATGCTCAGCCGATCCGCAAGCTCTGCCGTGGCCGCGCTCGCAATCTCCTCACACAGCGCCGTAGGAATGCTGTAAAGCAGACTGCCCTCTGACCCTCTCGCGCTGGCCCCCCATGAGTCGAGGCCCCCCTTGGGCGCCCCTCAGATGCCTCCACGCATCGCACCGGCTGCACAGCCCTCGGCTCGGCCTCCAGCGCATGTTGGTCCACAGCCGGGTCTGCTTCCTGTACGGAGTCCCGTACTTGCAGTAGGTAACGTCCAGCCAGGGTAGGCGCTCCATGAACGGCCGGGTCTTCAGCAGCCCGGTGGCCGGATTCTCGATGACCCACATGAGCGGGTCGAAGTGCGCCATGATCTCAAGGGCTCTGAGCACCAGCACGTCGCCCTCCTCGAGTCGTGCTCGGCTGTACTCCGTGCAGACCGGGCTGGCCCAGACCATGTCAAAGTGCCCCGGCGGAAACAGCGTGTAGTCCCAGCTCCGGATGTCGCACAGGATCGTGGGCTCAAATTTCGACACGATGTCCAGGGAGACGACCTCCCACCCTGCCGCCTCGAAGGCTCGGCCAATCGACTTTGTGCCGCAAAACAGCTCCAGCAGTCTCGGCATGTTTAACAATCACCACCAGCACAACGAAGCACGCACAGGCGAGGGCGCGGCTCAAGCAGTTTCGCATGCTCGGACCAATCTTTTTTTAATCGGAGACAGAAAAGGATGACGAGCCAGGCTAGCATGTGGAACTTGGGCGAGGTGCGCTCCAATGCTAAGGGTGGCAAATTCTTGTGTCTGGAGCCGCTGTTTTGGCAGAGCGAAGCTTCGCTGGAAATCCCATGGGAGCCCAGGGCTTTCTCCGAGGGGCAGCGCCCCAGCGTGAGCTTTGCAACCGACGAGCGCGCGAGGCTCTTCTGGGAGCGGGCCGAGACCGATCTGGTCGAGCAGCTGGCGGCCGCGTCCGAGCGCGTCTTCGACGCGAAGCTCACGCCCGAGGCCGTGCGCCAGCGGCTGCTGCCCTCAGGCAATCGCGCGGCGGCGATTGGATGCTGAAAGCCAAGCTGCCGGCCCACGCGCGCTTCTGGAACGCCGGCGGCACGTTTGCGGACCGCCCTGCTGAGCTGGCCCACTGCGCCGCGCGCGTTAGGCTGAGAGCGCGCAGCTTGTGGTTGATGAGCGGCATGTGCGGCTTGAGTCTTGAGGTCACGAATCTGCGTGTGGAGCCACCGTCTCGCAAGTGCCCGCTGTAGTTTCTTCCGATGCCGCAGCCTATTTTTTGCTCATTAAAAAAATTCAGAATGACCACCCGCGCCGCGAGCAGCTGAGGCCTCTGCTGAGGGCCGTCGTCGATGCCGATGCGCTGAAGCGGGGAGCCTCTCTGGAGGAGGTGAGCCGCCTGCGTGACGAGCTTACTCGGGGAGCGCCCGTGCTGGAGCGGCTGCTGGCTGACGGGGTCGCCGGCAGGTTCCCGGCGGAGGAGGTCGACATGCAGGACTGGAGGGACATGCTGAAGCATGCCCAAGAGCTTCGGCTCAAGCTTCGCACGCGGTGGCCGAGGAGCGCCAGGAGGAGAGCTGCGAGACGCTCCGCGAGAAGCGCGAGGCCCTGAGGCAGCGCCGCATTCGCACGAGCGACATCGCCTCGCTGGCGCAGATCGAGAGAGAGCTCTACAAGGTGGAGGAGCAGCTTGTCAGCAAGAAAATCGCTGAGCGGCTGCCGCTCTCGCTGGCGGCCAAGAGCGCAACCCTCTGCCTTGGAGCGGGTTGAGAAGGCGCGCAAGGAGCTGGACGAGGCCTCCAGAGAGCTCCTCACTGAACCTGCAGGGCAGCACCGCCGACTCGCTGTGACGCGGCGCAGACTGAACAGAATCCCGGACAGAAAAAAAGACGCGCTCGTCCGACCGACTGAATATTTTATTATTTTTCTATAGAAAGCAATTTATTCAGCTCAAACCAATTCGCGCCATGATCTCCGAGCTGTCTGACCGCATCTGGGGCCGCCTGGGGCTCAGCGCCGTCCGGGCGGTGCCTCTGGAGGAGCCGCGTGCGCCTAGCGCCGAGCAAGCTGCGGCGCCCTCTTCCTGGGCAGCAGGTCTTCACCACCGACGCCATGCGGCTGCTGGTGGACCGGCTCCAAGACCTGCTGGCCATTCGGCTGCCCTTCCTCGCCAAGGTCAGCTTCCAGATTATGCTGACACGCCCGGCTGCAAACGATGAGGACGAGGACAGGGTGGAGCTCACGCTCTACCGTGAGGCCCGCGCCTCCGTCGGCCCGCGCCGGAACCATGATGGCGGCCATCAGGACGAAGTTCGAGGTTGCGCTCGAGCGCTCCCGCTTCCCCGAGTCCGACTGGACCGTTGTGGGCATCACGGCGGCGTGTTTGCTGACCGCGCCCTCGCAGCAGCTGGCCGACATGCCCGCGCCCCCGCCGCCCAACGAGGCGGGAGGCTGCTGGAAGGAGCTGCCCGAGACCCTGGCCAAGGAGAAGGCCATCTGGAACCCTCAGAACGAGGACCACCGCTGCTTCATGTGGTGCGTCCTCGCGCACTGCCTCGGGGTCGAAGGGCTCACCTGGCAGGAGCGGTCAAAGACTGTGAGCTGCTCGGGCTCCTTCTTCTACCCCGAGAGCCCCGCAAGCTGGCAGCCCGCTCTGGCCGACGCGGGGGTGGACTTCTCTGGCCTGCCGACGGACCGCCCCGTGGGCTTCGACGACATCGAGGCCTTCGAGCTCCGCAACGCCGGGCGGGTGGAGGTCTTCGTCTTCGTGTGGCAGCAAACCCTGTGGGCGGACGGGCTGGAGTACTGCCACGTCCTCCAGCAGCGCGCCCCGAGCGGCACGGGCGTCGTCCAGCGCACCGTGCTGCTTCTCCTGCACAGCGGCCACTACAGCCTGATCCACAACTTCCAGGCGCTGGCCGGCAGGCAGGGGCTGACCCTGGGAGCCACGCCCACCAACACCGGCGGCTGCGCGGAGTACAAGTGCCCCAGGTGCATGGCCCGCTTCACCGCGAAGGCCTCCTGGCAGCGGCGCCGCGCTACCCAGTGCTATCGAGAGATAGCCGAGCGCGCTCGGAAAGTGCCGCTGCCCGGGCCCGAGAAGAGCCTGCTGCGCTACAGGGGCAAGGCCTCCGCAGAGCTCGCGCCCCTCACGTGCTACGCGGACCTCGAGGTCTACAGCACGCCCGCCCCGACGGTCCTCATAGCGCAGCAGCAGCCGGCGCGCCAGACCGTCGCGGCTTCTTCCTGCTACGTCGCCGTCGGGCGCTGCGGCTACGTGCCACCCGAGGAGCTGAGGCTGAGGCTCACGCACCACGAGCAGGACAGCGACAAGTTCCACGCCGTCCGCGCCATGCTGAACGACCTTCTCAAGCTGGCCGACCACTACCTCACCTGGAGACGTCGAACTCGGCCCGTCAGCATGACCCGGCGGGAGGAGCTGGAGCACAGGGCCGCCACTCACTGCAGGGAGTGCCTCGCGTCCTTCGAGACCGCTGAGAAGAAGCTCCACCACTGCCACGGCACCGGGCAGTATCTCGGGGCGCTGTGCCACTCCTGCAACATCGCGGCCCAGACGCCCAAGACCGTCCCAGTGGTCTTTCACAACGGGGGCGGCTACGACTTCCACTGCCTGCTGCGCTACATCGCCACGATGGGCTCTCCTGTCTGCAGGGCGCCGCGCGAAGAGCTCGGCGAGGACAGCGACAACGACGGCGCCGTAGAGCGAGGCAGAAGGAAGCGAGTCCGAGAGGCCCATGCCCATGGCCAAGGCTGCGCCAAAGCCAAAGGCCGCGCCCAAGGGCAAGGCCAAGGCCGCGCCAAGGCCCCTCAGCGGCTGCCCTGCAGGCCGCGATCAAGCAGGGCGACTACAGCCACCTCAGCCTCCGAGTCCTCTGCAAGTCGGGCGAGAAGTGGTTGCAGATGAGCTGGGGCCCGCTGAGGTTCGTGGACAGCATGAACGTCTTCCCCACGAGCCTGGCCAGCATGATCGACGACCTCAGGGCCTGCACCCACAAGCAGCTGCCAGAGCTCTTCCCGCTGATGGCCTCGCTTCACCCCGAGCTGCAGCTGCGCACGCCGACCGACTCTCCGCCTCAACTGCGACCTGGAGCAGGCGTGGGACTGCATCCTGCGCAAGCTGCCCATGCCCTTCGAGCACTTCTGCGGCGCCGAGGCGTGGGAGATGCCTGCGGTGTGGGAGCAGCACTGCTACGACAGCGTGCTGGCTGGGAAGGCGGTGAGCGCAGAGGACCACCGGCTGGCCGTCAACACCGCCAATTTCATGGGGTGGGAGACCTTCCGCAAGTTCCACGACTGCTACCTCCACACTGACGTCCTGGCCCTGGCGGACGTGATGGAGAGCTACCGGGACTCCTTCCGGGCGCAGTCGGGGCTCGACCCTATCCACTACGTCACGCTGCCCGGAGCCGCCTGGGACGCCATGCTGCGGCACTCGGCCCGCGAGACTCCCATTCACCTCATCACCGACGAGCAGGCCTACGCGGACGTGCGGGCCTCTGTCATGGGCGGGCTGAGCTGCATCTTCCAGCCCTTCGCTCAAGCCAACAACCCCGAGCTGGGCGAGGAGGACTACAACCCCAAGGAGCCCGTCAGCTGGATCTTGTACTTGGACTTCAACGCCATGTGCCCGGCCGCAATGACGCTGCCCATGCCCAACGGCCCCTGCGTGACGGTCGCAAGGCTGCACGAGACGTGCCTCTCGGGGCTGAACTGGGAGTCCGACTCCAAGGAGGTGAGCTACCTGCTCCTCGTGGACTACGACTTTCCGGGCCTGTACGGGCCGCGCGCGGCGGACATGGCGGAGCGCCTTGGCCTCTCCCCTGCGAGAAGCTCGTGCCCTTCCTCGGCATGCATGTAGAGGAGGGCGTGGACGGCAAGCGGCTCAAGTTCTTGCGGGACGTGCTGGGCGCCAGGATCTGGAGGCTGCACAGAGCCTACCGCTTCGCCTGCAGCCCCTTCATGGCGGGCTTCATGGAGCTCAAGCACAGCGAGCGGAGGCAGCTCAAGATGGCGGGGAGCGTGGTCAGAACGCCATCTTCGGCCGCTGCTGCATGAACCCCGACAAGTTCAGGAACACGAACGCCTACGTGGACCCGGCCAAGTTCGAGCGGGCCGTGGGCAAGAGCTCCGTGACGAACTTCGAGCTCCAAATCAACGACTCGGAGGGGTTCCTGGCCTTTGTGGAGACGCTCAAGACGGACCGCAGCAAGGCCTTCATGAGCGTGCCCGCCCAAGCTCTTCACGGACACCGACTCCGTGATGGTGCAGATCTTCGAGCTGCAGGACCCGCTCCATGCCATGGCCGAGGCGAACCTGAACGGCGCCACCCGCTTCGACGTGGCCGGCAAGTCCAAGCACCCGGAGAGGGACCTGAGCGCGCTCTCGGCAGCGGCGCGCGCCAAGGCCATCGAGGTGATGGGCCAGCTGGGCAAGCTCGGCGACGAGACCTTCCCCGCCAGGATCCTGGAGTACGTCCCAGCCCGACGGCGCGCGCAAGGAGAAGCGCAAGATCAAGGGCATGCCGAAGAAGGCGGTGACCAACGTCCGGCATCTCGAGTACAGGGAGGTGCTGGAGGAAGGCAGCGAGCGCAGGGCGGCCTTCGCGCAGCTGCGCAGCCGCGCGCACGAGATCGCCGTGGAGACCGTCGAGAAGAAGTCCCTCTCGCCCTTCAACGACAAGGTCTACGGCCTCGACGCTCACAACTCGCGCCCGCTGGGACACTGGTGTGACCTGGAGCAGCTGCGGATGCTGGGCGCTTACGCTCCGCCAGGCTCCGCACCCTTCGACCTCGTGATGGAGTTCCTCGTGGGGCCCCCGCCTCTGGGGCCCGCTCCGACACTGCCGCTGCGGCTGAGCCGATGCTGGGCGTACCGGAAAAAAAAGATCCCGAGCTCTTGTTTTCTCGCTTTCTCGCCTTCTCGCTTTCTCGATAATGCTTATTCAATCCGCCGCAGCTGCTCAAGATCAGCGGCCTTCCGATGCGTGCAGGCATGGCTTCTGGAAAAGCCCGCCGCGTGGGCGGACGAGGTGGCCCAGCGGCCTGCCTACATGCGGCCTCGCGAGGATGCGCTGCTTGAAGCCGAGCGCTCGCACCAGCGGCATCTCATCGCGCAACTCGATGAGGAGCTCCTCGATGAAACTCTGCGCGGCGAGGAGCGGGAGCGCAACAACAAATGTCTCCGTCGGATGCTGGACCGCCACGACGAGTACCTCAAGAAAACCCGCAAGCGAGCGGTGCTGGCGGAGCGGCGTGTTGGGGAGCTGGAGCACAGCAACAGAATTCTCCGCCAGCGGGTGGAGCGCCTTGGCGAGATCCTCGAGCGAGCGCGCTGATGAGCTTGAGGACGCGCTAAAAAAAAGATCCCGAGCTCTCGTTTTCTCGCTTTTTCTCGATAATGCTGATTCGATCCGCCGCAGCTGCTCAAGATGACTTCCTCAGCGGCCTTCCGATGCGCGCAGGCATGGCTTCTGGAGAAGCCCGCTGCGTGGGTGGGCGAGAACGCTCCCAGCCTTGCGAGCGCTCTGATGACCCAGCGGCCTCCCTGCAAGCGGCCTCGCGAGGACGCGCTGCTCGAGGCCGAGCGTCTGTACCACCGGCGTCTCATCGAGCACCTCTATGAGAACATCCACTGTGAAGAGCAGCGCTGCGAGGAGCGGAACTTCGAGAACAGAAATCTCCGCTGGCGGCTGGACCGCCTCAACGATCTCCTCGACAAAGAGCGTGAGCGAGCGGCGCGGGCTAAGGAGCGCGTTGGGGAGCTGGAGCGCAGCATCGACATTCTCCGCTGGCGGCTGGAGCGCCGCGTCGAGGTCCTCGAGGAAGAGAACAGAAATCTTCGCAGGCGAACGCTCTGATGAGCTTGGACTCGCGCAAAGAAAAAAAGTCCCAAATGCTTGAATGGTCTCAAAAAAACCCGCGCAGCCGCTTTAAGCTATCATGACTTGTGCAGGCATGGCTTCTGGAAAAGCCCGCCGCGTGGGTGGACGAGGACGCTCCCTGCCTTGCGGCTGCTCAGATGGCCCAGCGGCCTCCCACCAAGCGGCCTCGCGAAGACGCGCTGCTTGAGGCCGAGCGCTCGCACCAGCGCCGCATCGAGCTCCTCGATGCCGAGCGCTCGCACCAGCGCGGGCGCATCGAGCTCCTCAATGAGCTGCTGGACGACTCGGAGGCGAAAGTCGAACGCCTCGAGGACAAGCTCTGGAACGTGCGTGAGAAGTCTGGGATGATGTGTGTGACGTCTCTACGGCTCTTCGCACCCCGGCCACGCGCTCACGGCGGGCTGAGCTTGCCCTGCGCTGGTTTGAGAGAGATCACGAGGGCGACGTGGAGAAGCTTGTCAGTGAGTGGCGGGCGGAGCTGTCGCGAGATGTAGAGTAGAGACGTAGAGCAGAGACGTAGAGGCGCAGAGTCTCAAAAAGGAGGTGGGAGCCTGGGGCCTCTCTGTAGCCTCCGCTGGCGGGACTGCACCTCCAGCCCCCGCGGTTCGGGAGCTGAGTTTTCGGGGACTTGTCGGAGATCACCACCTTTTCCGGCCACCCCTCCAAGCCAAACCTTGCCCCCATCTCCCCGCTCTCGGCGGAGGCTACCCTGTATACCTTTTCGCTCCAGGCTATCTCGTTGACCCTGTAGGAGCCCCTGCTTTTGATTGGCTTAACCCTGATCCGAACCATATCCCCGACCTTGATTTCCGGGCGGGTCACCTTGTGTTTGGCCCTGCGCTCGATGTTGCGCAGAGCAATCTCTGCCATTTCGGGGTCAGAGTAGGCGAGGTTCGGCGCCACCTGCGTGGTAGCGTGCTTCCTTCCGTTGATTTGGCTCAAGATGTCAGCCAGCATGAGGTGCCACTGCCCCCGCCGGCCCGCTCCGGCTGCTATGCGACGCAACATGGCCTCCTTGATGGTGCGGATGGTGCGCTCCGCGAAGTAGGCGTGGCCCCTGGTCACCTGCTTCTCGATGTCCCAGAAATCCATCAGCTCCTTGAACTCCCTCTTGAACTCGGAGCCGTCGTCGGAGTACACGTTGGCCGGCACCCCCAGGGCTTGGAACACCTTCTTCATGCCCGCCGCGGTGGTGCTCGCAAGACGGTCCTTCAGCGGCTCCGCGGCCACTTTTTTGGTCAGCGCATCGATGGCCACCAGCATGAAGGGGTAGGGCTTGCCCCCGAAGGCCTTCATGTCGGCCAGGTCCACCTGCAGCTGGTTCATGGGCTCCAGAGGCACGAAGCTGGTTCACCCGGAGGCCCAGAAACGCCTTCACCTCCTCTCTGAGATGCTGGGGTCGCGCGCCTGAGCCTGCTGCAGCGTCTGCGCTATGCTGCCGAAACCGGTGCGGGGATCCTCGTAGACGGCCTTGATGGTTTGTCTGCGGGCGTCGGCCATGTTTCTTATGGGTTATTCGGCCCCCGCTGGGCCTGCCAAGCTTCCACCTTGTCCAGCCGGGCCTGGAAGCCCTTGCGCACCCCCCAGAGCACGCTGGTGAGGTGAGAGTAGTCGAGGGTGACCATCTCCGTGCCGTCGCTCCACCTCGCGGTGCCCGTCAGGTTCTTCCACTTCGTTCCTGCGAAGTCGTTTGATGCGAAGCCCAGCCTCAAGTCCTCGTTCATGTCCGGGCGTTTGTACTGCTTGGCCTCCACGGAGTCGAAGAGCTGCTGGAGCTCTGCCACGTCGGCCTCGGCCATCTCCGTCTTCACCCGGCTGTCCGACAGAAGCTCGTGTTGCAGACCACGGTTGCCCGTGTTGCCTGCGATCACGAGGCAGCCGGGGTTCCTCTGGTTCGTGGTCAGGGACAGCTGCGTCGAGAGGCTCTTCGTCTGCACCAGCGCCTCGTCGTTGATCATGATGAGCTCGCACTGGTGCGCCCCGCCGTCCCGCTCCAGGAAGACCCTCGCGCTCTGGTTGCCCAGCAGCCGCAGCTCCGGGCCGCTGTCGGGGGCCGCGCTGTTGTTGGACACTTGCAGCTTGCTCCAGCCCGCCCAGTTCTTCGTCAGGAAGAGATCGTCCGAGAAGTCGGAGGTGTTGGTCACGGTGAGCGTGTTGGAGGCGAAGAGCTGCGGCGCGGAGACCGTGCCCGAGCTCGTCACGTCGCCGCAGACCACGCTGCCCGTCGACACTCCGCCGCTCGTGGCCGTGAAGGTGCAGTCCAGGCTCTCGCAGTCCAGCGGGCCCGCGGAGGCCGCCCCGGTGATGGTCAGCGTGGCGCCCGTGAGCGCGCCCCGGTGGCTGCGAAGCTCGCCGCGGTTGCTGCGCCCGAGGCCGTCAGCGTGCCCGTGGACACGTCGCCCACCGTGGTGAAGTTCCCGGCGTTGGCCGTGTTGTTGATGGTCAACGTGCTGCCCGTGATTCCGGTGGCTGAGCTCAGCAGGCCCACGCTGGCCGCCCCCGTGATGCTCAGCGAGCTGCCTGACACGGCCCCTGTGGACGACAGCGTGGCTCCGGCGACGGTGCCTGTGGCTGTGAGCGCAGCGCAGCCACCTGTCCGTCCGTGGTGGCCAGGGCCGCCGCCGTGGCCAGGGGCGCAATTGCCGGCGCCAGCGCGCTGCTGTCCAGCTTTGAGGCCAGCTCTGCGGTGACTCTGTCGTCCAGGGACTGGATGGCAGCCGCGTTGTTGCCGGAGGCAGCCGTGTTCACCGCCAGGTCAGCTACTTGGGCGTAGGGCGTCAGAGCGAGGGCCAGCTGCCCTGCAGTGACGTGCGTGCCGTCAGTTACCTCTCCGTTGTCCAGGACCTCCGGAATGTTGCCCGTGACAGGTCCTTCAAACATGTTTTCTTAGGAGTAGGTGTTACACGAATTCGTAACGATGGGGCGTTGTACTTTCGCAACGCTCCCCCTTGAGTCACTATGGACCATTCGGGGTCTTCGTAGCGCTGGGTGGTATAATTAATCTCGCAACAGCCCCTACCAGTACGCGAAGTGAGTGAAATGTGGAATGACGCAGTGTCCGATGGCGTCGGACGCTGGGCATGAAGCCAGGTCCTTCACTTATGAGACCTCTGATGAATTGACCGATGGCGTCGGTCAAAACGCTTGGGACACCTCGGCCTCATGATGAGACCGGCGAAGCTATGCGTGCGTGGTAGGACAAAGACCGAAAGCTTGTGTCAGGGGCCATGGGACACCTCCCTTGTCTCAGTGGTTAGAGCGCTGTCTCTGCAGCACCCCTGGTCCGGGGCTCGACTCCCACCTGCGACCGGGCATTCATGAATCAACCTTGCCCACTCATGAGCCATTGATGAATCACCCGGTTCCATTATTGACTCAAACTTGCCAAGAACCGAGTCCTCTCGTCTCGGGAACCGCTTTTGCGCACTTTTCGGCCCGGTGACAAAGCGGTGACGAAGCGGTGACAAGCGGTGACATGCTCGGCGGGCTGGAATTCGCCGGTTTGCAAGCGGAAAACTGTTGTCTGGAGCCCGCTTTCGACCGAAAACCAGCGAATTTGGAGGCTCGGGCATCCCACTTGCAGTCTGACGAAAAACGGACTCTTCGGACTCGACTGTTTTGAGCGCTTTTTGCACCAAAAACGGAGCCGGATGGAGCGGTGACGTCAGCGGTGACAAGCTCGGCGGGCTGACGGACACCTCGGCGGGCTGTCGGACTCCGAGCCTGGTCCTCGGCGGGCTGTCGGGCCGCGAAAAACCCTGCGGAGAAGGAGCTCGGGAACTGGGCCCGGTTTTGCGCACTATTGCACCCAAAAAGCGAGTGGTGACAAAGCGGTGACAAGCGGCGACGAGTTCAGCGGGCTGGAATTCGCAGGCTTTTCGGGGCAGAAAACGGAATTCGGAGCACGGCGAACGTCTGGAGCCGGTTTTCGGCGGAAAACGAGCGAACTTGGAGGCTCGGGCACCACTTTCGACGTCTGACACGAAAAAACGCACTTTTCGGAGTTGGCCGTTTTGAGCGCTTTTTGCACCAAAAACGGAGTGGTGACGAAGACCGGTGACATCGAAAAAACGTTCAGCTGGTTGAAGAATTTGGCTGTTTTGCAGGGTTTGGGCACCCAAATCCGAAAATTAATAGGGTAGTATAAGCAGACATTCCTTACTACTGAACTTCACGTCGACGTTCAGCCCCACGCAGGCCAGGTCCGCCCAGAGCGCCATGTCCAGCTGCGTGATCTCCTCCGCAACCAGCCAGTCCAGCTTTTGCGCGCTGCCCCCGCGCACGTACCTGCGCACCCAGTGGTCGCCCGTCTGCGTCCCCAGCCCCAGGTTCTGCGCGGAGCAGTGCGTCTTGGACACCAGGTGCACCGCCTCGCCCTGCTCTCGCAGCCTTGCAACAATCGTCCGGGCCAGGTCCGTCTTTCCGGTGCCCGGCAGGCCCGTGAGCAGCAGGGAGTTGCCCGCCAGGCAGTGGTTGACGGGGTCGTCCGTCTCGTTCCACCTCCGTTGTTTGGGGCGCTCCGCCTCCATGCGCGGCGCCCTGCTGCTGCCCAGCAACGGCTTCGTCTCTTCGCGGTAGACCGGCGTGCCGTCCGGGTGGCGCACCTCCAGCGCCCGCAGCCGCTCCGTGAAGCGCTTCGGCAGCCGCTGCGTCAGCAGGCAGTCCGTCTTCACCTGCGCCAGGTAGCGCGGCGGCGCGTCCAGGATGCGCCGGGCCTTGGCCACCATGCAGTGCTCAAAGCCCAGCACCGCGTCGTGGATGGGGCGGTGGGTGCCGTTGCTCAGCAGCCTCCGCGCGTAGACGAAGTCCCAGACGCCCCCCTCGTAGGCGAAGGCCTGAGAGAAGTCCGCGCCCGCGCCGTCCAGCTCGCTGCTGCTGCTGCGCACGCTGTAGACCACCTCCGTGCTGCGCGCCCTGAGCTTGGCCATGTGCTCCTCGCCCTCGGGCCACGCAGCGTCCATGCGCTCCAGCGCGCGCCGCAGCGTCGCCGCGTCCACGTGGCTCCGCACGGAGATGCCCAACACAATGTGGTCCCAGCGGCAGATGCCCAGGTCCAGCATCGCGGCCAGCGAACCAGCCGGGCCCCACGTACGGCAACAAATTCAGGCAGGACTGCCTCGCATCGCAGCAGGCCGGGCACAGGATAGGCAGGGGGAAGGGGGCGTTGGCCAGCCCGTTGCGCCTGCAGCGCACCACGTCCACGCCGACCAGCAGAGCGTCCCGCGCCTTAAAGACGAGGGGGGGCAGCTTGGGGCTCCGGGCGTACTGCTCCATGACGCCGGGCGCCACCCGGCTCTCCAGGCTGGTGGGCTGCACGCTCTCCCTCAGCGTCTTCTCGCTGTGACAGTCGCCGCACAGCGCCTGCAGAGACATCTCGTCCTGAGCCAAACAAAACATGCGTTTTTTCAAGAAAAAAAAGCCGGCCTCTACACCATGATCCCCCATTGCGGAGCGCTTCCAAGGTCGAGGGGCCGAGGGTTGCTGGTGCTGTTGATGTTTCCTGTTGGCCGAGTCGAGGGTTGCCGATGTTCCTGTCTCCAAGCCGAGCCGAGGGGTTGCCGATGTTCCTGTCTCCAAGCCGAGCCGAGGGGTTGCCGATGTCGCTGTCTCCGAGCCGAGCCGAGGGGTTGTCGATGTTCCTGTCTCCGAGCCGAGGGTTGCTGGTGCTGCTGATGCTGTTGCTGCTGTCCGATCTGGGCCGACGCGCTGCAACAAACAAGAGTTTGAGATATTCGCATGGAATCCCTTCTCCACTTTAACCTTTCAAAGTTCTCACCTGATTGCTCGCCACCAAGATCTGCGCCAGAACATGTTTCGACAAGACCCACGTGAGAAACACGCCACGCAAAAACATCCATGCAAAATCATGTCATGCCAAAATCAAGCAAAAAAATCATGTCAAAAAAAAACGTCCGTATATAGATATACGGACTAGAGTAATAGCATTTTTCATGCGAAACAACTATTCTCCCCGGCCATACGTGCACGTATGACCGAGGAGAATAGGAATCGGGAAACCGTGCGAAACAAGCTATTCTTCCCGATCATCTGCGCACAGATGCCCCGGAGAATGCGCGCGGCCCGCGGCCGGACAAAAAAAATGGCCCCGTAAAAAAAGAATGGCAAGTTGGGCGAGACAACGACAGCAGATCACGGAGGCCGCGGACGGCGGCGCCCGGGCTCGCACGGGGGCGGAGCCGTCGTGCTGAACTTGCGGCGCGGACCCGGGGCCTACGCGCTGCTCTCGCGCGCGGACGGGCAGCTGACCCGGGCGGGCCAGCGCTACTATACTCTCACCTGGGCCTGCGGCCCCCCAGCAGGGACTTCGACTACAACCAGCCCCTCATCCGCGAGGGGCCCAACGACTACATCCTGCTGCGCAACGGGCGGAAGAAGCTCGTGCGCTCCTTGCAGGGCGGAGAGCACCGGCTGACCAAGCTGGGCAAGGGCTTCTTCCGCGACAAGTACTACGAGTACCTGGTCCACGTGCCGCAGGCTACGAGCGCAGGGCCTGGCTGCCGGTGAACGAGCTGGGCGGCGCCATGACGAGGCGCCCGGCCCACCTCACACAAAAAAGCAGGCGGCGCAGCGGGTGAAACAACAAGTGGAGGCCTCGATGGGAGACCCGGCCGGCCCGATCCTGCAGCTCTTGGACGAGACCTACTTCCTTGACCCTGAGGGGCACTGGGTGGTCAGCACCCAGAGCACAGTGTCGGAACTCCAGGACTGAGGTGGAGACGCTCCTGCGCCAGCGCATGAGGGGCCTGAGGAGCGTGAGCTTCCAGCTGCCCTGTGAGGAGGACGTGCTGCCGAGCGCCTTCAAGGACAAGCCGCTCTGCGTGCCCCGGCAGCTGGCCGAGCTGCTGCGGCTGAGCGTGGAGGAGGTGTGCGCCGACTTTGACGCCGTGCTGCGCCACGACTGGAGGCGCCTCGGCATCTCCGCCGAGGAGGTGCGAGAGTTCTGCGTGTGGTGCAACGCCCCGATGCGCGTGCTGAGCTCGCAGGGCGACCTCGTGGACAGCTACGACCCGGCGCTGAAGGAGCACCCACCGTGTGCTTCTTGGCCTTTGACGGGCACTGCTACGGGGCGAGGCGAGGCAGACCCTGCCGCCCATCGGAGAGTGGAGGCGCTTTGACGCCGCGGCGCCAGCTCATGGCCGTCGGCGAGAGCCCCAAAGGTGGCCATCAGCAGCCCGGCGCAGTACTGCGGGCGGATCCGAGAGCTGCC
This sequence comes from Effrenium voratum, assembly GCA_963377175.1. Taxonomy (NCBI): domain Eukaryota; class Dinophyceae; order Suessiales; family Symbiodiniaceae; genus Effrenium; species Effrenium voratum. The sequence goes on along the minus strand of CAUJNA010003786.1, from coordinate 385,351 downwards.
GGAGGAGCACGAGGTGCTGTGGAGGTGGTGCGAGGCGCTGGGGCAGGAGTACCGGGGCCAGCGCCTGGCCGGGCTGGCGCACGAGATCTTCTTGAAGCTGCTCAAGGCGAAACGAGAGGTGCCCGGCGCGGCGGAGAGGCAGAAGACCCTGGCCGCGCAGGACGGCAAGTGCGCGCTGTGCGGCTGCGGGCTGACGGCCGGCACCTGCGAGCTGGACCACGTGGTGCCGGCGAGGCAGGCTGGGGGCCTGACGCAGGCGGACGTTGGGGTGGGAGCTCAATCTTTTTTTTAGTTGCTCGTTGCCAGGTTGGGGCGGCGAGGAGTGGGGCACAGGCACCGGGGGGGGGGGTTTTGCCGTTCCGTCGTGTCCGAAAGTTGCTCGTTGCCAGGTTGGTTTGGTGAGGATTGGAGCCAAGGCGCGATCGCGCGAACTTCTGTGCGCTCATGTTGGTGCGGCAACTCGTTGCCAGGTTGGTTTGGTGAGGATCGGGGCCAAGGCACAATCATGTGATCCTCTTTGTGCTCATGTTGGTGCCCGTTGACAGGTCACGGAGGTTGGCAGGCGGAGGGTGGTGGACGCGGTCCTCGGAGGCCGAGGACTGTCGTTGGCTGGGGTGTGGTTTTATGACGTTTGTCCGTTGCAGGAGGGATGCTGCCTGGGAGAGGCGGCAGGAGAAGCAGAAGAAGCTGACGGATGAGAGGATCGAGGAGGCGCTCCTTTTTTTCCTGCATGGCTTCATTCATCACCCCGTGACAGGCGAAGGAGCGGGGGCGCTTGCAGGCGCTCCTGGAGGCCGAGGAGAAGAAGGGCCTGGAGCTGGAGGCGAAGGTGGAGTCCTTTCGCGCGGAGCTCCAGCGGGTGAACGGCATCTGCGATAACGGCGCAGTGCTGTACGCCCAGCTGGAGCTCCGCGTGGCCCAGAAGGATGCGGAGATCGCTCGCCTCAAGACCGAGCTGGGGCAGCTCAAGGAGGAGCTGGAGAAGGCGTGTTGTCTTTGTCTTTTCGTTTGATATGACAAGATTCCTGGCAGGCCGTCAAAGGTCGGAAATCATCCAGATTGGCCCACACGCTCAGGTCTCTCGTGAGGTGCGGTGTGGGTTTGTTTCACAAAGAGTTGCAGCGCCGACGGATTTGCCACGCGCTTTGAAATTGTTTCCCTTATCTGGCCAGGTTCTCCTGCCCTGCTGCAACAGTGATCCGCGAGGCGTGGCGACATCTTTCCGTTGTAGGGAGCTGTGATGAGCTGTGTCCTTCTCCCCGGCTGCCAGGTTCTAGGTCGTCCTTGATTGTGGCCTGTAGCGCGGCATCGGAGTCGTCGGCGAGATCACTGGGGGAGGCGGGCTTCTTTTTTTTGCCCACTGTGAAAGTGGAGAAAGCCCACTGTAAAAGTGGAGAAAAGCCCACTGTAAAAGTGGCGTTGGGCGAACCAAGGATATCTCACACCAAACATTCGCAACTCTCAAAGTCAGTTTCTCCACTTTCGCAGTGGGCTTTTCTCCACTTTCACAGTGGGCTTTCTCCACTTTCACAGTGGGCTTTCTCCACTTTCACAGTGCGGGTTCGCCCAACGGCCCTTAGCCCAACGGCCCTTAGTATGGGTTCGCCCAACGACCCCTTAGTACGGGTTCGCCCAGCCCAACGGCCCTTAGTGCTGGTTCGCCCTTGTAGTTGTAGGGTGATGAAACCCCATCCCTCCAACAGCATTTGGGTTCCAAAAACAAACGTCCACCTCAAGGGCTGGGATACTTGCCAACGGATGCGGGCCCTCTTTTTTTGTTTTAGGCAGACCACATCCAGTCGAAGGCTGAGAGGGCTGAGTCAATCCTGGGGGAGGGGGTGAGACACCTGAGACACTGAGACACCCACTAAACACGAACAGAAGTGTCTCAAATGTGTCTCAGACCTGTCCCGGCAATAACAAGACAGCCGTCCAAAGATTGAGACATTCGAGACACTTCTGCTTGTGGTTTGGCGGATGTCTCAATCTTAGGCTGGCTGTCTTGTTATTGCTGAGACAGGTCTGAGACACGTTTGAGACACTTCTGTTCGACGTTTAGTGGGTGTCTCAGGTGTCTCAGGTGTCTCACCCCCCTTTCCCAGGCTCAGCTGTCCCAACCCTTCGGCTGGCTGGCCGTCGGTGCACGGCTGGGCGGCGTGGACGCGAGCGGACCGAGCATTTTGATGTCCTCTTTGAGTGGAACAGTTGTCCTGTTTGAGCGAGAAGTGCAATCGGAGCTTGGCAAGTTTTGATGTGACGCTGTCCGCAGAAGCAATTCGACGACAATTCGAACTCCCCATAGTCCATCAATAGCCCGACAGTACCCGGCATCATGGACCATCTGAACGCGAACGAGGGAGAGATCGTGGAGGGGGAGATTGCGGAGGCCATGGAGGGGGAGATTGCGGAGGCCGTGGAGGGCGGGGGCCGTGGAGGCTGTGGAAGATGCGAACGGGGAGGTCGAGGAGGAGGAAGGGCCGAGGCGCCTGTCCAGTTGGGGGACCGCCTCATGGAGGACGTGGACAAGGAGGGGAACGAGCCGCAAATCCTCTTTGACCACGTGAACGAGGAGGCTCTTGGAGAGTTGGCCACGCGGGAGGTATCCAAGGTGTTCCGCTTGAGCAACGGCTCCGGTCCCACGCTGTTGCGTGCCGCAGGGGATCTCCTCGTGCAGTGCGGCCGGACAGGCTTTTCTGCGGGGCACGCGCCTACAAGACTGTCTACTTCGAGGAGTCTCTCATGGTGGATCTCAAGAAGAAGGGGAGGCGGCGCACGGGGGGGGCGGACGATCAGTTGAAGGCGCTCCGCTTGAAGAACCCAGGAGTGGCCAGCGGGCGCATGGCGGCTTCCACCTTCATGCTGCCGAGATGGTTGAGAGACGTGGCCAGAGCCGGGCTGCGCAACCACTACACGTTCGACCTGGCGAACTGCCACCCCACACTTATTGCGGCCCGACACGATTCCGCATTTTTGTGGCAGAGCGGACGCCGTGCTGGCAAAGACGCACCCCAACCGGACTGCAGCCAAAGAGCTCTACCTGAGGCTCCTCTACGGTGGCAGCGTCGAGAATTGGGTGATGGCGCACAAGATGACGACCTTTCCAATGATGGACTACGCGCTCGAGTTTCAGAGGACGGTGAGAGCTCTGGTTGCCGAGGACTGCTCGAAGAACCGCGACGTGTGAGAAACGAGACCGCCCGACCCCGCAAGCTCCTCTGCTACGTTTTGAACACCGCACAGGAGAGGGAGCTCATTGACAGAGTTGTGAACGTGGTCCATAGGTTGGACGGGAACGTGCTTGCCTGCGAGCACGACGGTCTCTTCTTGGAGTTCGAGGGCGATTTGGGCCTGCCGCGCAACAAGATCAAGTCCGTGCTGGGAGAGTTCGCTTTCACGCTGAAGCCACAGCTCTTGGTTCAGAGCGCGCTCGAGGCGGCCAAGGCGGTGATCTGCAAGGACGCGGGCACGCACACTCTGAACTCTTTGGAATGTTAGGGACATCCGCTGGCGGGAGCACCACGCTTACGTCATGAAGGCGTTCGCAACGCATCATGGGATTTTCGCCCAGGTTCCGCGGTCCACGTCAGCATGCCGTACCGAGCGCACAAGATTTTCAAAATCCTCTCGGACACTGGACACAAGTGCTGGTACGACCCGGCAAAGAAGATTTGGGTCATGACAGGGGAGTCCGCCACCAACGTGCTCAAGTGGATCGTCCAGGTCGTGTGCCAGCGAGATCTGTCCGACTACAAGACGGCCTGGCACACGGCGGAGAGCGCCGTGGAAATCGAGTTGCAGTGGAAGTTCTCAACCAGTCCTTCGTGAAGGCTGTGGCCGACGCATGTAGGACTCATCTCTGTGTGCACAGCTCTGACTGGGAGTTGGATGACGAGAGCACGCATCTCCTGAAGGCCGACGTGGGCCGGCAGGTGCAAGCGCCCCGGCCGCGCGCGCTGGAAGTCCGCCGCCGAGGGGCCGAACACCGGCTGCAGGCCGACCTCGTCGACTTCAGCCAGAACACCCGGGGAAGACCAGGTACGGCCTGGTGGTGATAGACGTCTCCAGGTGAACAAGAAGTTCACCAACCCGATCTCCGAGCTGCACGGCTTCGGGCAGCTTCCAGTCCAGCGTGCGAACTCGTTGCTCAGGTCCGTCTCGGCGTTCTTGTTCTGCAGAGGTTCCACGGCAGCCTCCGGGTGAAGTCGTCTCACTCCCGTCCACCTCCCGGATGCTCACAAACCCTGGCGCGGCAAAGCGCATAGACGGGGGAGGGTGCGTTGGGTCGCGAATCTTGGAGAACGTGGAGGCATCGATGGTCACCGCGTACGAGCCCAGGATGGACAGGTTGCGCAGAGTGTCCTTGCCGTTCCGGCCCACACGCCGCGGCCTGCTTCAGCCCGAAAGTTCCCTTGGCATGAGTTTGTAGATCCGACGCCCGGGTCCAGCGTGCAGGGATGAGGTGACAAAGCTCGTCGAGCTTCGAGTGGATGTCGGGACCCAGGTCGTACCCAGACTTCCTCCAGCGCCTCCTCACTTCTCCATGACCGGAGTCTCCCACCAAGCGGGCCAGGAATGCGACCACCCAGTGGAGTGGGTGGTAGGCACGGGCGCCCACTCCAGCGTCTTGCTGTTCAAGACCATGCCCTCGAAGTTCAGCGCCTCGTCGTGGGAATCGGGCCGATGGACATGGGCCTGTCCTTCAAAACGTGCTTGTAGACCATGTGGAAGAAGGAGGGTGTGGTGGATCGAATGGTGTCCTCCCACGTCTTCTGGTTGGCCTCCATTGTCCGTGAAACACCAAGATGTGCTCTACGATGGCGGTCCTCTGTCACAGCGTGGTTAGACACGAGTGGCGGGGGCTTGTTGGCGGCGAAAAACGCCAAGAACTGCGGCTTGTACCTCACGATCTTCTCGTACAGGTCGCGCCCAGACACCGGACGAAGCGGCCCGAGGACCAGACGCCTGGCCACGAGGGTGCGCGCAAGGTCGGGCAGTGGAGCGACCACTTCGAGCGGACGGCCGGGGCCTACAACGCCCGGCACTACGAGACGGTGCGTGGCGCGCCCGAGGACGTGGAGAAGCAGCCGGCCACCGAGTTCCGGCTGCTGCAGGACAACGCCGAAAGTTCCAGCACAACAAGGACCTCACCGACCGGTGCGTGAAGGCGGTGGAGGACGCGGGCGCCTTCCGAGCGCGACAAACGCGGCGAGAGCTTCAACCCTCAGGAGCAGTCAATTTCGACTGCTCAAACTTTTTTTTTGCGCCAAAAGGGGCTGAGCAAGGTCCTCTAGAACAAGGAGGCCTGCGCAATGGCTCGAAACGCAAAGGAGGCTAGTCGAGGGTCCTGGGCCTCGGAGGCGCCAGGAAGTCGTCCAGCTGCCTTACAGCCGCCGGCCTGCCTCGCCCGCCGCGTTGCCGCTGCCCTGCAGCGCCGGCAGCGCAAGCTAGAGCAGGGTCTCGCGCCCCTCCATGCTCCGGACGGTCATGGAGTCCACTGCGCCCACTGCTGCACGTCGCCGTACCCTTTTCGTGGGGAAAAAACAGCTTTGAGGCGTTCTTCAAGGTAAGGGGAATTCCCGAAGCCTGAGAAAGCCCTTTTTGGGCTAGGGTTTGGGTGCTTGGGAAACCAACGGGTTGGCGAACCAGTATCAAACCAGCGGGGCTGGCATGGGCAAGCCGTGCAAACCGTGCAAAAAGCTATTACTCTAGTGTCTATATTGATACAACACTAGAGTAGCAGCATCCTGTGCAAAAAAAACTGTTTTTCAGGGTGTGTAGCTCCTCCACCTCGTGCTCCTGCCGGGTCGCTTTGATGAAGGATTCGCAGGCCGCGTGGATGTCCTCCCTGCTGTCCGCACTCGAGGCGCCGGTGGCTCTCTCCGTCTTGGTGGACAGGAAGGACTAGGCCTGCAGCCCCGAGATGGAGGCGTCTCGGCTCGCAAGCTCGGAGGCCAGCGCTGCGGCGGTGACGGCGCCCAGGAGAGCGTTGGCCACGGTGGCGGCCAACTACGGCCTCAAGACGGTGGGGGACCAGCGCTCCCTCGACATAGCGGCGAGGATCACGCCGCTGGAGGTCGACACCAAGGTGGCCAGCGTGGCGTTGTTGGCAGAGGCGATGGAGCCGTTCATGGCCGCCGTGGTGCTGTAGTTGGACAGCTTCAGATCCACGCCTTGTTGCCGGAGGCTGCCGTGTTCACCGCCAGGTCTGTTACTTGCGCGTAGGGCGTCAGAGCCAGGGCCAGCTGCCCGGCGGTGACGTGCGTACCGTCAGTTACTCCGTTGTCCAGGACCTCCGGGATGTTGCCGGTGACAGGTCCTTCAAACATGTTTACATATGTTTTCGCCGAAGCCTTAGTCCAGTGGCTAAGGCGTCGGCCAAGGAGCTAAGCGCTTCTTACTCCGCACGGGGCTCGATTCCTGCCGCCGCAGTTGAGTACCATTCAGTCCGAACTCCGGCCGTTAGAAGTTTCCGCAAAGCGAGGCCGGTTCCGCGGCTTCGGTCTTGGAGCGAGGCCGGCTCCACGGCTTCGGTCTTGGAGCGAGGCCGGCTCCGCGGCTTCGGTCTTGGAGCCCGCACCAGGCCCGCGCCAGGCCCGCACCAGGCCCGCACCAGGCCCGCACCAGGCCCGCGCCAGGGTTTTTTTGGAAGTTCCGTGGCTACAATGATTTGACCGTGGCGCCGCGGTACCTGCGCACGACGCTCGAAAATTTCGCCTTGAGACTGCGCTCGGCTACCAGGGCACGAATTGAGGGAAATATCCTTCAATTCTGATACCCATAGTGTAGTGCAGAAACTATGCGCGGCGTACATATAGTTTCACCGGTCACATAAAAGCGTGCTACAGTCCTCCCCAGGGGAGGACAGGAATTTTTTTCCTGGACCTCGGGTGGCGCGGGCTCGGCAGGGCTCCGATGCCGGGCAGGTGGCGCGGCCGGATGGAGGCTTTGATGCCAGGCGAAGCCTCCGCGTCGGCGTCCGATGCCGGGCAGGTGGTGCGGCCGGGTGGTGGAACGCATTGAAACGAACCCACTTCGAAAACATAAGTGCCACTTATGTTTTCGAGCGGCGCGCTCGGTATCGAAGCCTCCACGTCGGCGGGCTGGCGCGGCTCCGATGCCGGGCAGGAATGTGATGCTCGAAAGCACAAGTGGCACTTGTGCTTTCGAAGCGGCCGGGTGGGAGGCTCCGATGCCGGGCAGGTGGCGCGGCCGGGTGGCGCAGTGCCAATCCGTATGACCGTCACGGTGTAGGGTTTTTGGCCTTGGAACTGGAAACAGGCGCCAACCATTTTTTGGTTGCTGCCCGCGTGCAGACTGCGCCGCGCGAAAGCGCGAACACAGAACATAGCACCTCTCTCTTTAGAGGGGGTTTCCCAAATGGATTCTATTCTACCTGACAGGCTCCTAGCACTCGTCCGTCCAGGAAACGACCTCGTCCTGCGAAGGATTCGAAACCTAAAACGCTGCGCGCAGGCGTGTGGCTGCAACATAACGACCTTTGGCAAAATGCCCCGCAGCTGCCTTTGTTTCTGCAAGGCGAGCCCCTCAAAGGAAACCCTGGCTGGCTTTTTGGCTGTGGCTGGCTTTTGGCTGGCTTCTGGCTGGGTTTTGGCTGGGTTTGGTTGGCTCCTGGCTGGCTTCTGGCTGGGTTTGGTTGGCTCCTGGCTGGCTTCTGGCTGGGCTTTGGCTATCAAAAAAAGAGAGGTTTGGTGGCTGGCTTTCTGGTTGGCTTCTGGCTGGTTTGGCTGGCTTCTGGCTGGCTTTCTGGTTGGCTTCTGGCTGGTTTGGCTGGCTTCTGGCTGGCTTTCTGGCTGGCTTCTGGCTGGTGGCTGGCTTCTGGCTGGCTTTCTGGCTGGCTTCTGGCTGGCTTCTGGCTGCTTTGGCTGGCTTCTGGCTGGCTTTCTGGCTGGCTTTCTTTTTTTCCATGTTTTTTTAGCTCGCCTTGCAGAAACGCAGCTGCGGGGCATTTAGCAAGCATATCTAGGGGTTGTTATGTTGCAGCCACACGCCTGCACGCAGCGTTTTAGGTTTCGAATCCTTCGCAGGACGAGGTCGTTTCCTGGACGGACGAGTGCTGGGAGCCTGTTCGTTTTTTCGTGCCAGACGGCAAGTGGGGTGCCTCAGCCTCTAGATTCGCTCGGTTTCGGCCGAAAACAGCTCCAGACACTCACGCGGCTCTCGATTTGCGTTTTTTGCCCGGAAAAGCAGGCAGTTTATTGAGCTTGTCACCGCTTGTCACCACTTGTCACCGCTTCGTCACCGCTCTCTTTTGGGCCGAAAAAGTGCGCAAAAGCGGCCAAGTTCCCGAGTTCCCGAGGGTTTTCCGTTTTTCGCCCAAGCACGACAGCCTGCCGAGGTCCTTGCTTGTGACACGACAGCCTGCCAAGGTCCTTGCTTGTGACACGGCAACCTGCCGAACTTGTCGCCGCCTTCGTCACCGGGTCTGACGCGGCCTGCCGAACGTGTTTGTCGCCTAACACGCACGCCAATCTGCCGAACGCCTTTGTCACCGGGTCTAACACGGCAACCTGCCGAACTTCCAGGGCTCGAAAATCTTGGCAAGTTTGGGTCAAGATTGAAACAGCTTGAAACAATATTGGTTCATTAATGGGCAAAGGTTGCCCGGTCGCAGGCGGGAATCGAGCCCCGGACCAGGGTGGTGCAGAGACAGCACTCTAACCACTGAGACAAGGGAGCAACAAACAAAAATAATTAGGTTACTATAGGCCTATGTTCCTTACTACTAAAACGAACTTTTCGGTAAGCGCTTTTTCGCCCAAAAACGGAGCGAAGACCGGTGACATCGGAAAAACGTTCAGCAGGATAGAATGGCTGTTTTGCAGGGTTTGGTTCCTATAAGCTGGTGTTCCTTACAACTACGTGCACGGTTTGCTCAAGGGGTCTGGGGGGCTGTCGTTTTTTTTCAAGTACTGACTCGCCCAACAAGTCTCGGGTTTTTTTGGTTCGCCCAACGGGTGGTGGAAGTTGGGTCTGCTCCAACAGGAAGAAGGGGGATTCGTTTTTTTAAGTACTGGCCCAACGGGGGTGGAAGTTGGGATGGGTATTGGTTTGCCCCAACAGGTAGAGGCGGGGATGTTTTTTTACTGGCTCGCTTAACGGGTGGTGGAAGTTGGGATGGGTACTGGTCTGCCCCAACAGGCAGAGGAGGGAATTTCGTTTTTTAAGTACTGGCTTGCCCAACGGGTGGTGGATGGGTACTGTCTGCCCAACAGGTAGAAGAGGGGAATATCGTTTTTTGAGTACTGGCTCGCCCAACGGGTGGTGGAAGTTGGGATGGGTGCTGGTCTGCCAACAGGTGGGGGGCCCAACAAAGTTTTGCGGGGTTGGGGTTGGTAATGGTCCGCCCAGACAGACCGGTTTTTGGTCCCCTGAGACAAGTGAGACAAGTGGAGACAAACGCAAAACCGGCCAATTTGCTGTTTTCCTTGCCTGAGACGACTGAGACAATTGAAACATGGAGACAACTGAGACAACGACTGAGACAAGTGAGACAAACACAAAACGGGCCAATTTGGCTCTTTTTTTGTATGGAAAGCCTTCCCTGAAACAAGTGAGACAAGTGAGACAAACGCGACACCAGCCATTTTTTACCTGTTTTCTACACTGAAGAGACAGGTCGTTTTTCCCGAAAGCATCGCGAAGGGCTCTTCCGTGCGGAGCCCTTGGACAAGTTACATAGAGCCAAGTTACATAGAGCCAAGTTGCATAGAGCCAAGTTACATAGAGCCAAGTTACATAGAGCCAAGTTACATAGAGCCAAGTTACATAGAGCCAAGTTACATAGAGCCAAGTTACATAGAGCCAAGTTACATAGAGCCAAGTTACATAGAGCCAAGTTACATAGAGCCAAGTTACATAGAGCCAAGTTACATAGAGCCAAGTTACATAGAGCCAAGTTACATAGAGCCAAGTTACATAGAGCCAAGTTACATAGAGCCAAGTTACATAGAGCCAAGTTACATAGAGCCAAGTTACATAGAGCCAAGTTACATAGAGCCAAGTTACATAGAGCCAAGTTACATAGAGCCAAGTTACATAGAGCCAAGTTACATAGAGCCAAGTTACATAGAGCCAAGTTACATAGAGCCAAGTTACATAGAGCCAAGTTACATAGAGCCAGTTACATAGAGCCAAGTTACATAGAGCCAAGTTACGTAGAGCCAAGTTACATAGAGCCAAGTTACATAGAGCCAAGTTACATAGAGCCAAGTTACATAGAGCCAAGTTACATAGAGCCAAGTTACATAGAGCCAAGTTACATAGAGCCAAGTTACATAGAGCCAAGTTACATAGAGCCAAGTTACATAGAGCCAAGTTACATAGAGCCAAGTTACATAGAGCCAAGTTACATAGAGCCAAGTTACATAGAGCCAAGTTACATAGAGCCAAGTTACATAGAGCCAAGTTACATAGAGCCAAGTTACATAGAGCCAAGTTACATAGAGCCAAGGTTAGGTAGAGCTTAGAGCTTCGGCGTTAGCAGCTATGTAAGTTAGTTTAGGTTTCTAAGGCGCCGGGGCGGGAGTTTGATCGTCGCTCGGGATTGCGACCCTCTGCGGAGATTCGCGTGGTCGAGGTTCAATAACTGAGGACTTTTTACGATTTCTGCTGGCCGCGCACGACCCTCTGCGGAGATTCGCGTGGTCGAGGTTCAAAACCTGAGGGCTTTTTACGATTTCTGCTGGCCGCGCAAGTCTCTGCGGAGAATCGCGTGGTCGAGGTTCAAAAACTGAGGACTTTTTACGATTTCTGCTGGCCGCGCGCAACCCTCTGCGGAGAATCGTGTGGTCGAGGTTCAAAAACTGAGGACTTTTTACGTTTTTTAGCATGCGCGCGACCCTCTGCGGAGATTCGCGTGGTCGAGGTTCAAAAACTGAGGACTTTTTACGATTTCTGCTGGCCGCGCGCGACCCTCTGCGGAGATTCGCGTGGTCGAGGTTCAAAACTGAGGACTTTTTTGACGATTTCTGCAGTGCGCGCGCAATTTTTGCGGAGATCGTGCGCGTCGAAGCGCTCTCGCTGTGGCGCCGTGCGAATTTGTCTTAGTCTCGGCGAACCCTCTGCGGAGATTGTGCGTGTCGAAGCGCTCTCGCTGTGGCGCCGTGCAATATTCTTGCTCGCGAAACGGCCTGTGGAAGTTGTCTCGTGGTTTGCACGCCTGCTTTCGCACTCCCGCGGTCGCGGGTTTGATTCCCCCCTGGTCCGCGGCAGCTCTGGCTTGAAAATCGCAGCTTTTAAGTCCGGCTGGAGAATCGTAACTTTTAAGTACAGACGTAGTGCGCGGAGCGTGCTCCCGCAGCTCAGGCTGGAAAATCGCAACTTTTAAGTGCAAACGTAGTACGCGGAGCACACCCCCCGCAGCTCCGGCTTGAAAATCGCAACTTTTAAGTACAAACGTAGTACGCGGAGCGTGCTCCTGCAGCTCCGGTTGGAAAATCGCAATTTTTAAGTACAACGTAGTACGCGGAGCGCATTCCCGCAGCTCCGGCTGGACAATCGCAACTTTTAAGTACGAAAATAGTACGCAAAGTACATTCCCACAGCTCCGGCAGCACTTGCGCAGAGCAACTTGCGCAGAGTCACTTGCGCAGAGCAACTTGCGCTCTGCGAATTGCACAGAGCACTTGCGCACAGCACTTGCGCAGAGCAACTTGCGCAGACCAACTTGCGCAGAGCCAAGAGCCAACGCGCAAAGCGCTCGCACGGAGCAACTGGCGCAGAGCACTTGCGCAGAGCGTGCAGAGAGCAACTTGCCCGAAAGCAGCCTGGAACAATGCTGCTTGCGCAGACCACTTTCGTGAGAAATCATGCAGCGCAACTTGAGCAAAGCGCATTGCGCTGAGCAGACTCGCGCAGAGCCACGCTTTATAGAGCCAAGTTGCGCAGAGCCACTTGCGTAAAGTAGCTTGCGCGCGCCAGGTAGCAGCGCGCCAAGTTGCGCAGAGCCATCTCGATTTTTGTGTCTGACTCGGGCAGGGGCCGGTTGCTATTGGCTTGTTTCTTTTTGTTTCGTGGGCAGCGCCGTCCTTCAGGGTGAAGTCAATTTACCTGCATCTCCAGAGTGTTTGGCGCATTTCCACATGCAGCATTGAAGCAAGACTTCTCAGCAACAGCCTTTGCGCCCGGCAGCCGTTCCGATAGTTTTTGGAGCACTGCGTGCACACTTGAGTTGAGGATCCGCATGAGTTGAGGCTCGGTTTACCTTGAGACATGCTTTTGCTTTTGCGCCGGCGGCAGCGTATTTTCGGAGCCCCACATGTAGAGCATTAGAGCAAGACTAGCCAGCAGCAGCTACATTTTCTACAGTAGTGTAGTAAACCGCCGCATCGAGTGTATTGCTTGCATGGCGCGCGGCGATGGTGACGCGCTGCAGCGGCTGTCCAAGGAGCAGGCAGGGCCCAGACAGGAGCAAGACACAGAGGCACAGGATGCACGTCGCTTCACCTGCTTCGCGTTGTCGTGCTTCAGCCATGCGTGTGGAGTTTTGCGGGTTAGCAAGTGAACGCACGAGTGAATGCACGACCAGCGAAGCTTCGGTATTCGATAACATTAGCTATAGGCCAGTCTTGGGGCCGAGAACAGTTCGATAACATTGTGTATTTAATGATTAGCCACTCTTGGGGCATCTTTTGTGTAGTTGTGGCTCAGGATCCTGTGGCCACCGAGTCGCAGCAGCTACTGGATACGCTTCGAGAAGCCTATACCGCGCGGGGAGCTGGCTGGCTGCGCGAGGAGCTGGCCAAGCAGACGCCGCGCAGCTGCGACAGCTTGCTGGCACCACGGGCGTGCAGCAACGTGAAGCTGGACGCAAAATGTCCAAAGCGGAGCTGCTAGAGAAGGTGGCGCAGCACATTTCCGAGGAGCAGGCACGATGAGGGAACAACGACACCGCGTTGCTCAGTTGGCTGCTGTTGCTGCGCAGACCTCCTGTGGCGTTGTCCCGTTGAAGCCGATGTCCACGTGGTTTCCACAGCATAGGGCATAAAGCAATTCGATCACATTAACTATGATAGGCCAGTGTTGGGGCATCTTTTGTGTAGTTGTGACTCGCATGGTGTAGTTGTGGCTCAGGATCCTGCGGCCACCGAGTTGCAGCAGCTGCTGGACTCTATGCGAGAAGGCTTTGCCGCACGGGGAGCTGGCTGGCTGCGCGAGGAGCTCGCCAAGCAGACCGCCGCGAAGCTGCGACAGCTTGCTGGCGGCGCGGGCGTGCAGCAATACGAAGCTGGACGCAAAATGTCCAAAGCTGCTAGAGAAGGTGGCGCAGCACGTTTCCGAGGAGCAGGCGCGATGAGGGAGCGACGCCGCGTTGCTCAGTTGGCCTGCTGTTGCTGCGCAGACCTCCTGTTGTGTTGTCCCGTTGAAGCCGATGTCCACGTGGTTTCCACAGCATAGGTCAGTCCTGGGGCATAAAACAATTCGATCACATTGGCTATGACAGGCCAGCGCCGGAGGTGTCGCGCCTTTTTATGGTCCGCAACACGTACAAGTGGCAGGTTCAGTCCAGCGACCTGGGAACCTCCCGCGCAAGGTGCTGCCTGAGTGAGTCTGATTCTGACACCCTAGCGGGGGTCCCTGCCACTCTGGTCGCTGAAGTTTGCCGGTGCTCTATTGCGGTGCAGCGTCACCCGCGCCTTCCCATTGCTGTGTGGCCAGTTGAGCAATTCCATTTTTTCAATGAGTGGACGGACAGTCCCCTGTACGTGCTCGATCCAAATGCGTATTGCTGGGAAGCGAGCCCGCGTGGCTCACCTTGCCCTGTCGGGGAAAGCAACTTGGCATGATGCCGCTGAGCTGCTGCTCAACTGGCCGACGGCTGTCATTCCGCCACTCTGGCGGCTGGTCGGCGTGGCGTACTTGCGTCTTTGCAGAGGCTGTCTTGAGGAGTTGTTGATGGCGTGGGTCCACGACCTGGCTGGCTGATGTGTGGGACACTGGGGCGAAGGATGTTACCTATCCCGCGGAATGGGCGTCGTTAGTTTCGCCACCTCACAGCTGCGCACGCCGATCAGGCTAGGCAGGGACTAAGCAAGGTGCAGGAAACTGGGATGAGAGGTACTGGCTGTTTTGTCATTGCGTTGAAGGATGGTGACAAGATGCGGGGGCTGGTCAAATACCAACTCACGCCGAATGAACACTTGTTCTCCCACGTACCTGTTGCTTCCGCATCAAGGCCTGTCCTGAATGACAAGATGTCAGCCTGCGTTATTTGGACGGGAAGGCGGTGCTACCAATCTCCCGCACCCCGGCTGACGCCTTGCCCTTTACAGCCACTGCGTGGCGATGCTGTCTGCTGACTCAGCGTTCGGTGTTTTTATTGGTGTCGTTCATGTCTCGGAAGCCGCGTCCTTCAGGGTGCGACTGGCACGAACATTTTCGCGAGAGTTGCAGCAACGGCCGGACTGGCCTGTCTCCCTGCAGCAGGCGACGCAAGCCCTCCAACACGTTGATGAGAGCACAGAGCCCATCATGGAGGAGTTCCTGGACCTTGTGCAGACGGCGCCTGCTGAGACGCGTCTTGTGGACATTTTCTGCAAAAATGTGCGCGAGCATGGTCGTTGTGGCCCCCCCGGAGCTCATGGCTTGTCGGCATGATGGCCAACGTCTGGGGCAGCAAAAGGGTGGTCGATGTCAGTGACCGTTCGGCAGATGCGCGCCCTGTTCGTCTTGATGTCAGTGCGCCGGCCCCACCCAGCTCCTCTGGCAAAATGGCTCGGGTGCTAGCAGGATTGATGGGCCTGTCCGCTCTGAGTTCGTGCGACAGGTTTGCGTGTTGGCGTCGTCAACCAGGAGCTGGTCTGTTGAAGTAGTTTCTGGGATTGTGATTGATGACAGCACCATGCTGTCCTTGCTTTGCACGCCTAGAGTGGTGCGAATTGATGATTCCCTGGACACTGGATCAACCGGGCCACAAACTGAGCGCAAGAGGAAATTCCAAGAGCTTCGGCCTTTGCAGGTTTTTCTGGACGCGCTGGTCGAAGATGGCCCTGCAGTTGCTACCGGCAGTTCTCCCACAGGCAGCTTCTGGTTTGGGGACGGCTTTTTGTAAATTGGGCAGGATGATGGTTTTCTGAATTCGACACCTTTTGCGTTTTCTGGTTTCAACCAACGACTCATGCTTTTTATTGTGCTGCACGCATGGCTCCTTTCCCCTTTTTATGCCCCCCTTGGGTCACTTCTCGTGCTCCTTGACGGTGGCAGGGGTCGGCTGATTTGCAGATGGATGGATGTGACAGTCCCCCTTGTGCTGTGCATCCTTTCTCTTTGGAGTTGGGGTACACCGCGCAGCGCCTTCACCGGTGGGGTAGCTGGCTGTTGTCCATTCCATCCTACCTGGGGTGAGTCTATCCCGACAGCGTTTTCCGATGCATTTGCAGGGCTTGCAAGGATTGTTCTTCCTTGCTGTGGTTTCCACTGGCTCAGAGACATTACGCCACTGCCTTCCACCGTGTTTATTTCATTCCTTGTCGCCTCGCTGGCTGAAAGCCTTATATGTGGCCTTGCAATCTATCTATGATCCATGGTCGGCCTTGCTGTGTTTGGATTACTTGGCCAGTGAATGTTTTGCAGCATATTCTCTTTCCATGATCTGCCATTGCTGCGCATGCATATTCTGACCGCTGGGTGTAGCCTTTTCTTGCATATCTTATTATTTTATTATTGAGGAGCCTTTTCTTGCAGCACTGGCTTCAGCAATCAAATTCGCACTGCGATTGTTTTGTTTATTGAATTCGACTTCTCGCGAGAGGCTTGCGTGTACAGCTGTGCTTCGCCTTGTCTCCGTGCCCCCCCTTGTTTACCTTCTGGGTTTCTGTGTTGGTTTGCCTTGGCTCTTGTTTGCTTTGGTTGTTTCTTGTTCGGTGGATGGGCCGGAGGCTTTCTTGTTGTCTCACTTTTCTGTCTCGTCTCACCTTTTTGCACTTTCTTCTCACCCTGTTAGTTCATCTGTCCTTTGTGCAGACGCGTGCTCGACACGGAACGCTGCCTCGGGTCAAAAAATTGAAAGACAAATGCAACTGCGGGAGCGAAAGGCGCATGAAAGGCTGAACAAATGTGAGTGCATGAGCAGGGCAGCGCTGATCCAATTCCCGCCTGGTTCACGAAGCTCCGGCCTCACGTCAGTGACACGTGTTATGTCGGGTTGCTTTAACCAGGCATGCTGCAAACTCACCCGGAAGGCTCTTATTTTTTTTTTAACCGAGCAGGGCAACGCATGCTTTGCGTTTGCAAATATGCGTCTCTCGCTGAATGTGCTGCACGGGGTATGAGTGTTCTGTTAAAGAAAGGCCACATGCTGTGTGAACGGATCGATCCTGCGTGTTGATCACTGCAGGCGCGGCCCCCCAGGAAACAAGGAGAACCCCGATGCAGCTTGCTGGCCGAGTTTCGGTGAGTGTCGGCAAGTGTGAAGGCGATGGATCAGCCTGTAACTCTGCCCACTCCTCATCGGAGCACAAAACTGCAGCCCATCCGACTGTAAGGGCTTCCTCATCTGCGTCTAGGGCATGGCAGAGCACATTGTTCACCTTCGGCGGTTGCTGCTTAGGACCGGCTTCCCCTCAGGCCCATAGAAGGAGGAGCCGATGAAGGCGGTGATGCCCCTTCAGACGTCGGCTGTCTTCTGGCAGCCTCAGCTGCATTGAGCAAGGCGCACTTCAGGTTATGAAGGGTGAATGCACCCGGTTCTTCCTGTGTTCATTCTTTCATTCAATCATGTATTGATGTATTCATTGATTCATTCATTCATTCATTCATTCATTCATTCATTCATTCATTCATTCATTCATTCATTCACTCATTCATTCATTCATTCATTCATTCATTCATTCATTCATTCATTCACTCATTCACTCACATCACTCATCACTCATTCACATTCATTCATTTCATTCATTCCTCACTCATGCATTCATTCATTCATTCATTCATTCATTCGTTCGTTCATTCATTCATTCATTCATTCATTCATTCATTCATTCATTCATTCATTCATTCATTCATTCATTCATTCATTCATTCATTCATTCATTCATT
>CAUJNA010003786.1:310796-363296 GCA_963377175.1 Effrenium voratum | reverse complement strand
GCTTGCCGAAACCGCGCTGCCTCAATGGCAGACGCCGTCGTGCGCTGCCTACGGCGCCTCCTTGGCGGGCCCCAACGCATCGCCGCAGAGCCCAACTAGATGTCACCTCATCCGCTGCCCCTCGCAAGTTTGGGGAGGGGCAGTGTTGCAGTTGCAATCCGCATTGCGTGAGCCATCCGCGTGATTTTCTGATTCAAGTATTGCGTTTTCATCAAGATGCTGCCCTTGCCGATGGTCGGCGGCTGCCACCAGCAGAGCTTAGCTTGCTGACACGGCCTGACACGGTGAGGGGCTTTCCTTGCACAGCCCATGCTGTTAGCTCGGGACAGGCCAGCGAGACAGGTGCCACTGCCCATGAAAGAGTTGAAGTTCCAAGACACAACCCCGCCCAGCCTCAGCAGCCATAAAAACCTTTGCTGCTGAACATTCCGGCGATCCCAGCACAAAATGCGACGTTTCGGAATCTGCCGTGTGGTGGGGGCAATGGCATGGATGCAATCAGGGACGTAACCGCACCCCAGCCACGCGAAATTACGCACTGCACGGTGTGCGTCTCAGGGCGCTTGATTTGCTGCGCGTTTGGTGCGGCGCGGCGTGGCCCGTGAAGCCTTGCCACGCGAACTGCTCCCCGCCTTGACGCCCCGCACGAAGATTTGCCATTCGACCCCTGCCTCCCATTGGCGAGGTGGGCTGTTGCCCGGCCTGGGTAGCGGCGACGGTCGGTGCAGCTGGGCGGAAGGGCCACATGGCTCTGGCCTGGCACCACCTGAAGGTTGTTGCGAGCATGAAACCAGCGGCGAGTGTTGCCATGCAGGACGAAGTCTAAACGCCGACGATCACCTGCGGCGACTCCAGGCCCCGTCAGGCGCGCGACAGGGCCCAGGGCCTCAGAGCGCCGTCCAGCGAAACCGCGGCAGCGGCACGCGAGCGCCAATGCCAGACGAGCGGGAGACGCCGAAGCAAGCTCGGTAAGAGCCGTTTCACTCGGCGAGGGCATTGTGAGACAAGCGGCCAGCAGGCACGTGCAACAGGGGCACCTACAGAGAGGAATTGGTTGAGCCCACGCTCGAAGCTAAAAACAGCGTTGCTCGGCCCACATCCGGAGAGGGAGGTGACGCCAAATGTGCCCGGTGTTAGGCGCTTCGTGGCAAGGCACCCAACCAAGCGACTATGCCGAGTAGGTCGCTGACAGAGTGGCGACCAAAGCGGTCCGTGCCAGCTCGACGAACTTGTTGACTCAAGATGACTCAAAATTGATTCAATATTGGTTCAACAATGAAACCTCCGCGCCAGCCTGCCGAGCAGCGCCAGGTTCCTGGCATCGAAGCCTCCAGCCTGCCGAGCCCGTGCCTGGCATCGAAGCCTCCAGCCTGCCGAGCCCGCGCCATCCGAGGTCGGAATTCCGACTTCGCTCTCCCACCAAGGTCGGAATTCCGACTTCGCTCTCCCACCGAGGTCGGAATTCCGACTTCGCTCCAAGCTTCCGATTTTGCCCGAAAAACCCATCACCGGGCCAGCGCCGAAGGTCCGTCAGTGATATGGTTCTCGCCATATCACTGACGGAGTGGTTTCACCATTCACTCGCCCTGCCGTCAACCCTGCGTTGGGCACAGGATTGCCCCCGTCAGTCCTGCTGGCAACAGGATTGCCCCGGTGCAGCACCAGCAGCTCGTCCTTGGAACTGTTTTTGCGCGAGCCGATGGAGTCCGCCCCGCCGTAGAGCTCTCGGGCCTCTGGCACGTTGTTGACGCTGACGACGAAGGGCAGGTCGCTCGCAAAGCGTGCGTCTCGGAGCTGCGAGTGGAAGGCCAGGTCGTGGCCCTGCCCCCTCGCGCCATAGTAGTTCATGGTGCGGCCGGGGAAGATGTAGGGAGGGTCGGCGTAGATGCATTGCTGGGGCGCTGGGCGGGGCAGTGCTCGTAGATAGGCCAGCGCGTCCTGGCGCCGCACGGTCACGTTGGACGGTGGCTGCTGCAGCGGACGCGCGCCGCTCGGGGGCAGTGGCTGCTGCTGCCGTGCGAAGGAGCCCCACTTTCCCGAGAAGCTGTTGCGCAGCAGGGCGTGCGCGCAGGCCGCCCTGCGCCCGGCAGACGGTCCCGAGCGTTCGCGGGCGAAGACCCTCCTCACGGCCGGCTCGCTGGTGCTTCCCTGCACTTCGAGGGCAGGGCGGTGTCTGTCCAGTTTTGTCATCCATGAATGAAAACTCGGAATGAGCACAAGAAGATGCGCAGCACGCGTGTCTGCGCTGCCATACGCAGAGCACACTTGCGCGCACCCTGTGGAGCAGGAACGGTCACAAGGAGAGGCGGCGCAGAACTAGAACTCGGCCAGCCCCCCATTGCGTCTCGGAAGCAAATTGTTCACCTGTGGGCTGGCGCAGCCAACGCGCTGTGGCAAGGACGATGCTGCTTCATCAAAAAGAACACCCGGGCGCCTCAGTTTTCTCACTTTTGGTTACGTCCGCCCACGTCAACGCCAAGCATCGGCAAGCAGCTGCGCGCCAGCGCCCAGGCTCCGGGTTCATTGCGGGCGCTGCCGGCCTTGCGCGTCGCGTGCTACCAGCAGCCGCGCGGTGGTGGTCTGCCAGTATCCTTGGCCCGGGAAGCGTGACAAGCGTGGACGTTTGGTCTTTGGGAATCCTTTCGGCAGCTGCCCTCGAAGCTTTCCGCCAGCTTTTCCGGCCTGCACGCGGCGTGCGCTCACCCTCGAAACACCCTAGTTGCAAAATAGCTGCCCCAGATGCAAGAACGGCAGGCTGCGCTGTGCTTTTCTCAGCTGCTCTTGCCCTTGACTGATGTTTCCGCTATATTCAGGTTCCGCCCAGGTCGCAACAGCCCCAAATTCACGAATTGCAGCAAAAGCGCCCTCGGTTGCTTCGATGTG
Organism: Effrenium voratum; assembly: GCA_963377175.1. Taxonomy (NCBI): domain Eukaryota; class Dinophyceae; order Suessiales; family Symbiodiniaceae; genus Effrenium; species Effrenium voratum. The sequence continues at coordinate 360,413 of CAUJNA010003786.1, read as the reverse complement.
CTGGGCGTTCCTCAGCTGCGGCGGCTGAGTCCGCCGCCAGGACACGGAACAGATCTGCCGGGGAAATGCGCACGGAAGTGCTACGGAGGGCTGCGAGCGCCCGTCTAGCCGTGGGCCGCGCGCCGTAGGGAAGACGTCCGCCAACAAAGTTGGCGGTTCATGTCCGGGTCCTCGAGCCCGCAAACTACCAGTCCAGGACAGAGAACGGCGTTTGAAACGCAGCGCTGTCAAGAGGCGGTGCAGTCTGGCACCACGCGAATGTTGCCTGTCACCGACCCGGCGTGCTTTCGCTTTCACATGCCGCTGCCGCTCGCGCACGGGATGTTGCGAGGTGCCAGATTGCCGAGCGCTCGGCGCCCTTGGCGACCACGCCGCAGCGTGTCCTTGCAGCGTCGCCCCCTCTTAATAAGGCAGTCTTGGGTTCACGTCCCGCGTGTGCCCGAAGGCTCGTGTAAGTGGGCCGCAGTTGATGGCGCCTGGGGTCGCGCAGGTGGTCGCCGGCATCTGGTTTTCCTGCGACGTCATGTTCGTTTCACAACTCGCAGGAATGGCGGCGCGAGCGAGGGGTTCGGCGGCCTAGACAAGGTGCAGCTTCGCAGTAGGGCAGCCAGACTCCCTGACCTCACCGCTTGCATCTGCGCGCATCATGCGTTTGCCCTGCTGCCGTCCGCCCCGTTGCTCCTTGAGGCGACGGCAGCGCACGAGCACCCCGAAAGGCAGGGCTTCTGACCCCAGCCTGGCATGAGGCGGACCGCTTCGCTCCCTTCGGTGCACGTACCCGAATTCTCGCGTCGCAGTCCCGCTGCCGGCTCGTGGTTTTGCCAATCGAAACTGGGTGGGAGTTGGGGTGCGGAGGCAGCTGATTTCATCCGACAGCTTGCGCGGGCGCGCGTGCGAGCTGTGCCCCTAAGGCTGCAAAATGTGCTGGTTGCGGCTTCCGTGCGCCGGAGAGCTCCTTCGGCAGCAACTATTAACTATTGCCTCCAGTTTGCTGCGCTTGCCCATGGAGCCCACTGTGAGGCACGTGTGCATGTGAGGACGTTGCCTTCCGAAGAACGGCTGCCGGTGTTTTCTCCCTGGTTTCATCTTGTAGCCGCTTCCGCTTGGCAAAGACGTGGTGCAGCGGGAGGAAGGAAATGCCGAGTGTGAGACGCTTTTTGCGTGCTGTTGGGGATGTTACTTGAGCTGAATTGTTTTGATTAGATGGATTGGCCGAAGCACCCGTCGTCTGGCCACAATTTTGGACCGTGAGCGGGTATAGGCACGATACGGTTAATTCACGTCGCTCTTCGTGAGCCATTGGTTTTGCATGTTGAAGCGCGAGCATTGTGCTCGGGCGGTTCCCAGCGGAAGCTTTCACGGTCCTGCTTACCCACGCCCGAGTGCACTCTTCTCCTCGATCTTTCCGTGTTGCTCTGCTGTGTGCCTTTGCCAACTGGAAAATGTCGACCTGTTCGAGATGAACTTGGACGTCCCAGAGGCGCACCTTCGCCCCATTTGGCGTGGCGGTCGACGCCACCAATTTTTGCTCTTTGCGCTACAGCGAAAAGTTTGCCGCCTCTTGGCGAGCTGCTTGCAGACAGCGGTGCCGGGGGCCGCCGGGGTACAAATGGCCAGCTTTCTTGCACGTGAGGAGCTGGCCTCCATAAGAACACCGCCGAGACCCCTTGTGCCCGGGGGCATCACCTAACTTTTCGGGGGGGGGGGAGAACCAGGCGATGAAAAAAACACGAAACCGACGAGCCACAAGAGGGAACGTGTGTGCCCTGAACTACGCGCGTGTTCGGGGTTGAAGGGGGGGGGGCGTTGGAACATGGAAACGGACGCCTGTTGGTCACGCGCGCGCACCTTTTGGGTTACGTTGCGATCATGCCATGGGAAAAAAGCGCGCGCACCCGCGTACAGGCGCGGTGGGGGTGGTGGTGGTGGTGGTGGTGGTGGTGGTGGTGGTGGTGGTGGTGGTGGTGGTGATGGTGGTTGTTGTTGTTGTTGTCGTCGTTGTTTTTTGTTTTGATTTTTGCACCGGACCTTTTTCCGTCAAGCCGCGGTGAAACAGGGTGAAACACGCGCGCCCGGCGCCCAACGGGCGTCGGACAGGACATCGCCCTCCAGCGCGCTGGCGTACGCGTCGCCAACGTCGGTGGGGAGTTGGCAGAGGCTCGCAGCGAACGCTCCCTGCGCTGCGACTGCGAGCATCACCACAACCACAACCACAACCACAACCACAACCACAACCACAAACACAAACACAAACACAAAACCACAACAACAGTGGTGCTTGAGGTTTTTCTCCGGTACAGGGAGGCACGCCACCTTGAGCTTGCAGGCTCCGGGCCGCAGCTCTTAGTCGTCCTCGGCTGTGAGGTCGGCAGGCGCGTTGGTAGGCGTTCGCCGTCTGGGGCGTGTCCAGTTGCTCCGCTCCTTTTTTTCGTTGCGTGGCAGCGGCGGTGGGCCCTCCTTGGCGTGGCCCTTCCACGCTGGCTCTCGCCCAAGCTTCTTCCAGCCGCCTGCCAAGGAAGTAGTCTGGCGTACTTTCCGCCTGCTGTCTCCCTTCACTCGCCTCATTCCCTTTCCTGGCGGACGCGCGCTGGGGCGCGGGCGGAGCGCCCAGCCGCTTGCCCGCTGTTTTCCAGGGTTGAAGGGCGTTTTGGGTTACTTTCCGACAAAGGTGTGCGGGAAAAAACACATGACCTTGAGACTTGATGTGTCTCAAGCTACATTGTCGCTTTCAGCGCGCCCGTTGAGCAATGTCGGGGAGGACGCCAACATCGTTTTTTGCAGAGCACCGGCCTTGGTTGAGGAACGTGCAGAACAGCGCGCAAGTGGAATCCGAGGATCGATCGGTACGAAATCGTTGAGGCTTGGTCGGTGAATTTGCTTAGATTTTGGCTGTGCACAAATCAACTGAACGCAGGAAACCGTGGATCAAGAAAATCCACTGGCAAAAGGCATCCTGGCAGCAAATATGACCCCCCCCAAGATAAACTGTGTAGTTTGAGGTGTGGATTGTGACTACTGGCTGGCATTGTTTCTGTCAAGGTTTTAGCGCAGCTCTGCACCATTTTTATGTTTGTACGACGCGGGCTCTGGACCAATTGGCACCGTGAAATCCGCCAATGGCTGTTCAGGCCTTGCGGTGTTGAAGGCACGCGTGCCACTCCTGGGCGAGGGCACTCACATAGAGCCACTCGGATTGGTTATGAGAGGGTGCGTTCCGAAAAGTGCTTTGGATTGCGGCCTTGTGTGTTGGAGGTTCAACATCCGCGTGCAAAGTGATGGCAAATATCACTCAGCTGCAAGCTGAGAAACTCGGGCTGAACTTGCTTGGCAATTCATTGGCTAGCGAACAGGTCCGAAAGCGCTTTTCTGACTTCGTGACTTTGTCCTGCCCTCACAGAATGTTGGACAGTCTTTGCCATTTGCAGCAGATGACGGATGTACAGCTATCCATCAAATGAACAGTTGTTTTGTTTCATAGCATCTACTGGTTGATTGACAGGAGTATGTGATTCCCAACTTCCAATGGGTCGTCGATAATGTTTGCAATTGAGGCACGACTTCTTGAAGGCCAGATTTGGGCTGGCATCTCAGACCATCACCGATTGTGCCCCAAAACAGTTGCCGAGTGTTTTTTTCTTCTCTCACCCTCTCTCTTTCTCTCTCGCCCTCTCCGTCCCTTCCTCTCTCCCTCCCTCCCTTCCTCCCTCCCCCCCTCCCTCCAGGATTGGCTGAAAGCTGACTTTGCTTGATTTTTTGTCTTGCTGTTTCAGGATAACTCGTTGGTGCCATTGAGGCCTGTTTTGTCCTTGGAGCTACCCAAGAAAACGCCAATCCGATACTTCAGTTGCTGCCTTAGTCACGGGATTTGCTTCATGTCCTTGCCGTTGATGTCGGCGTGGATGCACTGAGCCCACGCCGCCAAGCGAGAAGACACACCGCTGAGATGACGACAAGCTCGAGGATCGCAAGAACGCTTTGAACGCATATCTCAGAGACCTTTGTGCTGTGCTCATTTTGCTCGGAAGGGCGGGACTCACACCATGCGCGTTTGCAACAACTTGTGCTGTTCAGCTGATATGTCAGGAACAAGAGCATTGGGCTGACAACCAGGGAACAAAGCACACAGATCCATTCCAAGGCCACCGCGCGGAAGTGGTGGATCTGGTCGAGGTTAGAAGATTCTTCGGGAGCCAGGAAGCGCGGGCTAAGTGATTCGCCGTGCTGCAACCAGATCAGATTCCAGAGCTAGTTTGCGTCCCCCATGTCCGGTCACCAGGCTTGTGCAACCAAGGTGCGCACCCGCAAATCAACCTTGGTTAAACCAGATGTCCTGGAAACTTTGGTGCGCGGGAGCATAAATGCTTTGGAGGCATTGGGTCTGGGTAGGTGTCAGGAATCACTGTGTGTTTTTTTAACAGCGAAACAGATTCTCGAAAATGCACGGATTCACTCAGGGAGCTGGGCTGCGACCAGCAGCTCAAAGTGCGTCTGCCTCACGGGATTCTGCACCTGTGGCTAGACACCCAGTGTGCCTCGCGCCAAAATCACGTGCCAAGCTTTTGGTGTGTCCAGGTTTTGGGAGCAGCACCGGGAAAGTGCGGAGCTGAAGATCGACGGCCACACAGTTTTGTTTTTTTTAGTTCCCGCAAGAAGCCGTTGGCGCACTTGGGCCATTTTCCTGCTGAAGCCGGCGCACCGTCTGTACCGGCTCTGTCAATCAGGGATGTTTTTTTGCTTTTTGCACATGCGCACAAAACAGGGCTGCTCCTTGTTTGCCAAATAAAGCCCACCAATCTGGGTGCCCCATTTCACCCCCTTTTTTTCTGGGGAGTGGCAGGCCAGTGGCGCAGACGGAGTCAGACGATGAACTTGCCAGGCGCTGGGCGCAAGGGGGAGGGATTCGGTGTTATCCATGTGTATAGATATACACATATACAGATGTTGACATATACATATGTATAGATACACATTTGTAGGTGTAATATATGTGTATGCATGTATATCTACATATACGTATATTGATATGTACGTACATGTATGTGTATATATTCATGTACACGGTCTGTTTCGGTATTTAAATGTACTTGGACATGTTTATGTATATGTATATGTGTATGCAGTATATGTATATGTTTTTGTATATGTATATGTCTATGTATCTGTATATGTATATGTATATGTATTTGTATTTGTATTTGTATTTGTGTGTGTGTGGATGCGTGTATGTATGTGAATCTGTATGCGTATATATGTATACGCGTGCGCATGTGTATGTGTATTTGTGTGTGTGGATATGCATATGTCTCTGTATATACACATATACACATGCGCACAACTATACTTTCTGTGTCTTCACTTGACCCATCCCCTGTTCAGTCGGCGAGGTGGGATAGTTGAACGACGCCATGGTGTGGGGGACCTGGGGAGCACGTCTCACCCGAGTCATCCCATGATATTCCCACCAAAGGTGCGGATGCAACTGAGCTTCTGTCGAAATCACTGTCATGCATCAGAGTTGTTCCAGGGAGGAGCAGCTGGTTCTTTCGCTTTAGTTTCCGATGTTGACAGAGGCTCAACTACCAGATGGCAAAGACCTAACATGTACTCGATTCATGATGCCTTCAGTAGCCATGTTTCGAGACCAAGGCCCCGTTGCGCAGGTTGCGAAAATCTGGATGGGAAGGGCAACTGTCCCATTGGTTAATGCTTGCGCAGGAAAACCAGAAAGGTGCGCAGTCGCACTAGGCTGCACTTCTGCTGTTTTTTTGGTGTTTCAGGATTCGATGGCGCGCCGCCCGATTAGCTTGTCCATCTCAAGCCAGATGCGCACTCGCGCCGGGCGCAGGCTGCAGGCCCTGCCAGAATCCGGACATCAAGCTTGGGCCAGCCAGGTTTTGCTCCTGGAAAACGTCATCAAACTTTGTTTGAAGGAAGCATGGCCAAGAGTTTCGAACAATCTGTGCTCTGCTGAGTTCCAGCCACTTGCAACTGACCCTGATTTGTTGGAAGCGGTGCTACTGCACCCGTATGTGGACCACAGTCGAATATGCAAAACATCCAGCGAGCAGAAGTATGAGAAGGGAAAACACCATTTGCTTATGGTTGAATTTGTGGCATCCATTGCAAGATTTCAGTTGGAACATGGCAGATACATCATCGTGGAGAACCCCAAGACATCACGACTTTTGAGTTTGAACTGCGCTAATTCACCTGGAATCAAACAGCCACTTTGGCAGTCGTCTGGCAACCAATGCTCTCAGATGGCCACTTCCCACGGGGTGATGGATGAGGGAGGCCTTCATCCGTATTTCACACATTTCGGGGCTGGCATTCCAAGTGGGCAGGAAGGCACGTCTGTCACTTTCACCCCCCAAGAAAATCAGTCGCTTCAGTCACTTCCGCTTCTCCGCCAGCCAGCCACATGCGCTCGGCTGCGCATGCTCACGGCTGCGACCCAGCCACCCCCCGCCCAAGCGCGCCGGCCCAGTACTGCGCGCACGCTGCGTCCACGCCAGCCAACTGCACGCGCTCGGCTGCGCACGCTCACGGCTGCATCCCGGCCACCCTCTCCAGTGCACCCGATTAGCACTCACGCTGCGTCCACGCCAGGCAACTGCACGCGCTCGGGCTGCGTCCCGGCCACTTGCTCCAGCGCACACGCTTAGCACTGCGCACGCCTCAGCCAAACGGCGAGCACACCCGCTGAAGCGCACCAGCTCAGATTCGCAGTCAAAAAAAAACACGATGTCCGCAGAGGATCGCCGCAGGTCAAGACCCATTCGCACGGCGCCGCAACGAGAGTGGTTCGACACGAACGCTCCAACACAATGACCATAAACCGGGTGCAAAAAACAGACAACTCAGGTGCAACCTCGACAGAAAACTCGGGTGCAGAACCGATCCGCGTGCTGGGCAGGAATGGCAGCTCAGGGCCGAGTGGGCCAGTCCCACGTTCTTGGCCACAACGGCAGTCAGATGACACTTGCAGCGCGGCTGACGATTGGAACCAAAGTCCACAAACAGGACTTCGGGCTTGGGGTGCGTCGGGCTCTGGGCATGCAGATCCCAAACTTTCGAATACCAGCTTTGACTTTGCGGGCATGGGGATAGGGTCATATTTTCTGGGCAACCAGCCCTCGCAACCTTTAGTTTGATTTCCCTCCCCCCTGAGCCAAGGCGCAAAACTCAGCAACCCGGCGTGCGCGGGGCCTTAGGGTTCTAGGTCTCAGCTGAGCCGACCTGCGATTTGGTTTTGCTGTTTAAAACTGGCAGTGGCAATTTAGGGCCTGTTCTTTCAGGCTCACGTTGACATGAGCAAAGTGACTACTCTTTCCAAGCGTGTTAATTCGGTTGACTTGCCACCATGGGGGCTTTGTTCTGCGCGGCTCCATTCTGGCCAGCAGCGCGACATCATTGGTCAAGGGGCCGCAACTACCTAGTACTGATACTGATGATACCGTTGACTGTATTAAACTGTAATCATGACCAACTGTTTGCATTCGTCGGGCATGGATGCTTTTTGTGGTGGATAGGTTGTCCGCAGTAGCAAGAGATGTCCAACTTTTGCGACGTTTGCAGACTCGGGTCTTAGGCTCTGGCTGCGTCTGTCACGCACGCCGCCCTGGAGAGAGCTCGAGCAGAGCGCGAGGCTCCACTTAGCACTTTGGAGCACAGGCAGAAGGACCGTGCCAAAGCTGCTGGCAATGGGATTCAACTGTTTTTGCAGGCTAGTCAGCCAGAGTCAGAGGTCCACTGAAGTGGGCTGCTTTGTTTTTCAAGGCACTGAGTTGACATGACGAGTTGCGTTTTGTCCGTGCAAGGAGGCCCGGGCTGGTCTGAATCAGCTGGGACTCTCATCAGTTCCGAAGGCTAAAGCCGAGAAGGCGCAGTCAGCGCGAAGTTTGCAATTAGCTGATCGCGGTGCACGCTATCTGATGGCAGGGATGGGCCTGGTGCGTTCAAGGCCGTCAGACACCCGACATATCAGGCCAGGCTTCTGTTGCTCCCTGGATGTAAACCGGACTAGAATCTGCAGTCCCCTGGGTGAATTTTGACCCAGACCCACAAATGCGGGGCTGGCCAGCCTCCTGAAATGCGGGGCTTGCAGGACTGCAGAAGGCGGCCAGCCTGGCAGATCTTCGCAACTCAGAGGTAGAGGTAGTTCGAGGCGGGGCTCAGGCAGCTAGAGTCGCAAGGTCAGCTGCTAAATCTTTGGGGTTGGAGAAGTTGGGAAGATGGAAAACATGTGCCGTGGTGAACCAACCGGATGAGAGAGCAAGGGACGGCAGATCTGACGCATAGTTGCCTCGTTTCTGCTTCACAGAGATTCAGCACTTTTTTGGAGCTAGGGCTGAAACTTCAGACAATTCCAGTGACATTTGTGCTCAGGATCATGACCGCCTTTGAGCTGTTCTGTTTTTAACATGTTTCGCGGGGCGTGCTTGGTCTCAGGGGTTAAAGCAACCCGCCAAACAGAACTGAACTGAGGCCTTTGCCGCGCAGAGGGCTTCGCGCCGTGCCCGGAAGGCACGACACCCACTTTCAAGTAGAGCCTCCTGAAGGGAAAACACTCAAGGAAACAAGGTTGTGACGCCCGCAAATAAGAATTCACAGGCAAAGTCCCAACCTTTGAAACGTGACGCAGCTTTCACGAAGAAGGCGCAAAGCCGCATCTGCATAGATCTCGGCGACGATTTGCGCCGAAAGAACATGTGAAGATGTGATGCCAAGCCGCTTTTTGATGCAGAGTGGCAGTTGAAGGATGGCAGACATTTGCATTTGGTGCCTTGCGTTTGCCTATGGCGAGTCGGGGAAGATGGCGAGGTGAGCGGCCGTTCTACGGCGAGTCCCGCGCCCATGGCGAAGAGCTGTGGGACGGCCGGATGCGAGGCGGCGAGTTGGCCAGGACGGGTGGAGTTGACGAGCGTTCGGAAGGCAAGTGGCAAGCGAGGCGAGGAAACGCCTCGTTTGCTATGGCTGAGTCGGAGCATTGTTCAACGTTTGGAGAGTTGGTGTACCCTCCCACCAACTAAGATGGAAGTGCAAAAAGCCCCTTTCCAAGAGGAAAGTAGTCTTTCTACAGGGGTCTGTGCACTTCCACGTCAGCTGGTGGGAGGGTACCATTCGTGCAGGAACGGCTGGGCTGGCACCTTCCCGCTGAATCATCAGAGGCCGGCGAGGTCGCAGTGGCTGGCGAGTGCCTCCCTTCGATGCCCAGGGGCTGCATGCCATGGGCCAGCTGAGTGTCACCCTGCCTAGGGCTCAGAACCCGTGGATATCTGCGCTGGGTCCGTGATTTCCATATTCTGATTTTGATTTGCGTCAAGTGTGCAGATGTGCAGATGTGCAGATGTGCACATGTGCAAATAGGTTCCTATCTGAGATCGTGGGTGCAAAAACGGATGTGAAGGTGCCCTTTCCCCAAAAGAATATGACAATCAGGCGTTCTATGCCTGCCTGCGCTGTTTTTGGGAGTACGGGATTCGACTTTCGACTCCCTGTCTCGTTTGCCAGGCACCGGGCACTCCACAGGATCCCGCCTTTGTGTGCGACCAAAGCTGGAAGCACCAGCTGCCAATTTCACAAGAATTTAGATATCCAAGAGAGACAATACATATCCGGAAAGAAACAAAAATAAATTATTTGACATACTTGAAATATTTTGAACAACAATATAATAATACTATATTGGGATTCTTTTCTTGGATAAAGGATATTAAATATGTTATAATTTAGAATTATATTGAAAAACTAGAAAAACAACTATATTTGTATTTTATAAATTATATGTATATATATATATATTAGATTTATATTATTTTAATTAAATTATTTATATAGCTTAATAATTTATATTATTATTTTGAATGTAAATATATAATGAAAAATAATTAATAGGAGATTAATATGAATTTATTTTTACATAAAAAAAATGAAAGGAATTGGAGGTTGGATTGATTATAAAATTCATAGATTTCTTGTTATTTGATTCTCGTTTGGTTCTTTTTTTTTAAAAAAAAATATATAATTTTATTTATGTTTATTTTTTTTTTATTTGGCTTATTTTATATTTCGGTCTGCTTTTTATATTAGTTTGTTAAATTATAATATATATATATAAATTTATTTTAGATATATTTAATATTATTTTATTATTATTATTTTTTGATTTTTATTCTTTATAATTATTATTTTTGTTTTTTTTTTTTTTTCTTTCTTTTTTTTTCTTTTTATTTTTTTTTTTATTTTTTCTTTTTTTCTTCTCTTTTTTTTTTTTTTTTGTTTTTTTTCATATATAGATAAATTAAATGAATTTGATAGAGAAAATCTATAATAATTTGGGAGATAAATCATTTTTATATATGAGGTTCTGGTTGGCGAATGGTTCCCCCCCCCCCCCCCGCCCCTGGTATTTCCCCCCCATTTTGGGGGGCTTTTCGAGGCCTTTTATAAAATGATTATAATTTTTAAATTTTTTAGAACCTTATTTAAGGCTACTATAACTATGGGGGGACGAAAAGGGATTAAACCTCTTCCATATATATACATATTATATAATTAGATATCATAAATTTATAGTCAGATATTTATTGGATATATAATTCTTTTTAACTAATAAACATATTCATAATATATTATTTTATATATATTATTCAACATTTATATGGAATATTATGACTACTTAATATTTACGAAATATATTATAGAATAATTCATTAAACTATTTAATTTCATTATTTTTTTTTTGTTTGCCAATGCTCCAGCCGATTTGTTTTTTGATTGGAGATCGACAATCTTAGGAATATTGTTATAATTTCGGATTATTGTTTATGAATAGGAGGTTATTGAAAATAATAATTTTAGCTTTGGCTTATTAAGAACCTCTTGAATAAAACCATATAAGAATATGGACATATATATATATTATTTTATCGATTATATATGTATATATATGATTTATAGATGGAATTGAATTAATTATTAATATGAATATATATTATAAAATAAATTCGAATATTTTTAATTTTATATTCTTTTATGGAAATTAATTATTGGATTACGAAATTTAGATATTTATTAATTATAATAGAATTTAGGCCTTACAAAATATTTTTTTTTCTGATATATATATATATAATGTAAAATAATAACTATATAAATACTAATACATTTCTAAATTGACACCTATATATTCAATAGATCAAATAATAATACTTAATAATAAACAGATATAGATATATATATATATATATAATAACGAACATTATAATAACTAATAAAAGCTAAATCATTTTAATATTAAATTGAAACAATAATATATATTTATAGAATTTTTTAATCATTAATAATAAAACAAAAAATCTTCAATTATATTAAATATAAATAAAATTATGTTTAATATATATATATATAATACATAAATATTATATTATTAAATATTTTTCCCTAATTCATATATTTAAAATATAATTTATTTGTGCAATTCAATTTATTTAATTATATTATATATATATATTGAATATATAAGGAGCGGACAAAACTCTTTACTTGGCCCTAATACTTCGGAGACTATATCGTTTTACAATATTTTCGATTTTTGATAGATCCGGTTCGAAAATCACAAATTTGTTATATAAATCTAATATGCGAAATATATTTCCGTAGCTCCAGTTCGAAAACTGTAACTCTTTAGTACAAAACTAATACACAAACTATATTTCCGTAGCTCTAGCTCGAAAATCACGAAGTACACTTCTATAATTTTAAATCGAAAATCACAACTTTTTAATACAATTCTAGCATATGGAATACCACTTCCGCAGCTCTAGCTCGACAATCACAACTTTATAATACAAATTTAAAACGCGAAATATATTTCCCGTAACTCCGACTCGAAATTCGCAACTTTGTAGCACAAGACAAACATCCGAAATACACTTTCATAGCTCCAGCTCGAAAATCGAATTTTAATACATATATATTTAATATATGATATTCATTTCCATAATTCTAATTCGATAATCATAATTTTATAATATAAAACTAATATATAAAATATTTTTCCATAACTCCAACTCAAAAATCACAAAATACACTTCCACAACTCCAGATCGAAAATCACAACTTTATAAAACAAATCTAATACACGAAATATACTTCCATAATTCCAGCTCGAAAATCGCGAAATACACTTCCACAATTCCAAATCGACAATTATATAATTCCAACTTGAAAATCAAAATTTTATACTCCGTTACTAATATATAAAATACATTTCCATAATTCCAGCTCGAAAATCACGAAATACACTTCCACAACTCCAAATCGAAAATCACAACTTTATAATACAAATCTAATACACGAATTACATGTCCACAACTCCAGCTAAAAATCACAATTCTGGGATGCAAATCTAAAACACCACATAAATTTCCATAACTCCAACTCGAAAATCGCGAAATATATATCCGCAATTCTAAATCGGAGAATATAATTCCATATTATAAATCTAATATGCAAAATAAATATCCGAAACTCCTACTTAAAAATGTTCAAGCTAATTTATTAAATCATATATATAAAACATATTCTATATTTATAATAAGACTAGCGGGGGCCCGCTGCTTTCCAGCAGCGTGCGAGATGAAGCCCATGGCAGGAAAGTAACAGAATCAGAAAAAAACAACCAAACATTCCAATTTATAGATAGATATACACGATCATATTTACAAAGACAGAAATAGGCAGACCGAGCAAATGCTTGACAAAAAACGATTTCGGCATATCCAATTTTAGAGATCCAAATATCTAAAAACAAATTATGGATAGAACTTCTCAGCACCTCAATATATTTCCTAAAATATTATGATACACAAAACAACAATATGTCTCAAATGCCCGATATCAACGTATAAATATATAGTCCGGACTCAAAATATCCATAATATTGTGCAAAACATTAAAAAAATCCCTATTAATCATAATAATCGATTCTTATATCGCAAAATTCTCACAAAACAAACACAATATTTCAACCAAAATAATAATAAATTAATAATAAAAAAATCTAAATAACATATTTTTCTAATCTCCAAAAAAACGTCCTTCATAAACATATTCGTTCCACAACAACGGTTTCGATCAACCTGAGGGATCTCTCAAACTAGGCCGAAATCGACCAATTTCGTCATCTCATCATTAACCTAAATCTTGCTATTTAAATACCCTTTTATAACACTCTATTTAAAAACTAAATAAAAAAGAAACCACAAAATAAATCAATTCCAATTTTGTTTCGGACTTCATATCCCAATAAGATATATCAACAACCTCTACCATTAAATTATTCAAATTAAAAATAATCAAACCTATATACTCTAAAACATAATATTTTCAACCTTACACTTAAATATTATACAAGCCTAAACACAATAAATTTCATTAACTCATAACAATTAACCTACACAATATCAATTTCAAAAAAAAAAACAAGCAAACAAAGAAACAACAACAAAACAAAAACAAGAGACACATACAAAAACAAAGACAAAGACAAAGACGCACACACAAACTTAGACACACAAACACAGACACCTAAACACACGCAGACAAACACAAACAGACAGACACAAACAAACAGACATAGACACAAACACAAACACAGACACAAACGCAGACACACACACACAGACACAGACACAGACACAGACGCAGACACAGACACAGACACAGACACAGACACAGACACAGACACAGACACCGACACAGACAGACACAGACAGACACAAGCAGACGCAGACAGACACAGACAGACACAGACAGACAGACAGATAGACAGACAGACAGACAAAGAAACAGATACCAGAGACAGAGAGACCAACAGACAAAGAGAGATAGAGACAGACACCGACAGAGAGACAGAGACAAAAAGATACTTTTTGCAACCCAGGCACCAACATATTTTATTATCACATATGTAGCAAAAAATGTATACTCGTCGTATGCGAAAAACATGCTGCCGTTCTCCAAACACAGGTCGCGAGACGCACTGAGGGCCGGGCTGGTCGCGTTAAGGTCACACCAAAAAGTCAGTGAAAGGCGGTCGCCTGAGCAAGGTGAGAACGGATTCGCGGGCTGTTGGCCTCAAAAGATCTATCCACACACGCAATTGTTGCAAGCGCAAGCGAAAACGCGATCGACCAGAAAACATCCTAGGTGCAAGCAAAGCCGAACTGATTTCGCCCAAAACACCAAAGAGTTAGTGAAAGGCGGTCGCCTGAACAAGGTGAGAACGAATCCGCGGACTGTTAGCCTCAAAAGATCCATCCACACACGTAGTTGTTGCAAGCGCAAGCGAAAACACGATCGACCAGAAAACATCCTGGGTGCAAGCAAAGCCGAACTGATTTCGCCCAACGCATTGGGAAAAACACCACTGGTCGCAACAATCGGCCGCGGCTCACAGCTTCTCGCATCGCCAAACTCTTGGAAAATTGATACGGACAGGCAGATATATGCCCCGAAAGCGAATCCGGCGCCAAATTTGTTGGAGGACCCCCCCTCTAAATTTCCAGTGATCAATTTCAGAGAGTCAATTTTCATTGTGGCTAGGTCCTCCAGATTTGAGAGGTTAGAGTGCGAATTTTTTTCTGTAGTCTATTTTAGTAGGAGAACCCTCCCCCAGAAAGGGCACTACTGGGGGACCTAGTCGAAAAGCTTCCGATGGCGAGCCTAACGGACGATCAAAGGGAAATAGGGAAACCAATCATATTGTGGATGAACAAAATCCTATATTATTTTGAAACCTGGGAACCAATTTGTTTGTTGGTATTTGCAGAAGAATAATCATTCCAGAGAATCTTAGGTGGTGCAAGATTTCGTCCATCCATAATAGGGGAAATCCAAAAATCAATCCATTTGGTGCGTGCAGATACTCGAATGGATTAGCCCAAAAAGAACCAATTTTTTTATTTATCGCTAAAAAAATCATAAGGAAACCAAAAAAAACAAACCACAGGGGACCAATTCCAATAAAATACGCCCAATACAAGAACCGGCAATTTATCCAAAAAACACAACGGTTTCGTTCAACACCCGAACCATTCTTCCAATAGGATATTTCGATATTCGCACTCCAGACCATTTTTCCGAAATATTCTGAATACTTCGAGGATAACATTTATATTTCGGGAAAATCGTCCCCGAAATATTCGGAATATTTCGAGAAACTGGTAGATAGCAATAATTCCAAAACCACTTTCCCGAAATATCTAAAATATTTCGAGAAATTGGTTCCTACAAAAAATGAAGCCATTATGTTTTCCGCACATATGCCGGCATAACCCGAACAAATTTAAACAAGTAATCCGTAAAAAATATAAAGCGATTACATCTTCCAAGGGCAATCCAAACCAATTTTCCAAAATATCCGGGATTTTTCGAGAAAAAAATTAATCCGGAAAAACGCGCACAAGTGCGACGAACAAATTTCACGGTTTCGTTTTATAAAATAATCAATTTTATATATAAAAAATCATTTCATTTTTTTCCAAATATAAAATTTGTTCAAATCAATTAAAAATAATAAAAATTCTACCCAAATACAATACAAACAAATATATATTCATTCTAATCTAAAAAACAAATAATAACAATCTAAAAAAATATATTTTAAAATAATTCGAAATAAATACCTCGAAATCAACA
Source organism: Effrenium voratum (assembly GCA_963377175.1). NCBI lineage: Eukaryota > Dinophyceae > Suessiales > Symbiodiniaceae > Effrenium > Effrenium voratum. The sequence goes on along the minus strand of CAUJNA010003786.1, from coordinate 344,708 downwards.
TATTCATTTTTTTTTTTTTAAAACTAAACTCATTATTATAAATTTTAAATATTAATTCAATACCTAAATCATTTTAATTATATAAACCATACATTTATATTCCATTAAAAATGAATAAAATCAAATTCACCAATCAACAATTAATATTACACACCAAATTGCAATATTTCTCATAACAAATTACTATAAATTCGGATTCAAATGCTAACATTCTTCAACATGAAATATGTGTGAATATATACACATTGCAAACATCTATTTTTACAATTCCAATCACTCACCACGCCATTTGAATATAACACTACTACAATACAACATCTACTTCTCCAACTCCAACACACCGATCCCAAATCCACCATATTTAGCTGTACATTAGAATGGGAGATTCAGTAAATACCGAAAGCAATTCTTTCCCAATGCATTCTATTCCTCCATTCGATCGAAGAGGTAATTGGCCGCAATTTCCTGTACCCACCGAGTCACGAAGAGTGTGCAGCGTGAGAACCAATTGCCGTGGCACGGCAATCTTCATGCATTCTTCCCCATTTCAAACATGGCTGCGGGTCAAAAAAGGGTACCCAAAATGGAACCCTGGCAAATGGAACCATGGACTAAAACGTGCGGTCCTCTGGTGGTTTAGTTTTGACTCATACCAAAATCATTCCGTCTTTCTCTCCATTCTTCATGCCTTCGTCTCTTCTTCATCTTCTCTCTTCCTTAATCCAAGGCAACCTTAAAAGCCTTTCAGCTTTGAGCCGTCCCGAAAAGCCCTGGTGCCTGCCTCGTTCCTGTCGCAGGCCAAATAGGCTTCGATGCACGCACCCCGAGAGAATCCAAGGGCTTGCAGCCGTTGAACTGCCTGGCTTGGGGAAAAACAAAGCCTGTAGTTGCTAGTTGCATCTGTCTTTGTTTGAGGGTATTTGCTTTTTGTTGTGGTTTCTACGGGAGCAAGAAACAAAATAATTTAGGCGGGTCCCCCAAAAAGGACACACCCAGGTCTTGCATACTCTTAAGGCTCCGCGAACAGAACTGTCAGATTCTCGTGCTGCCTGCTCGCCATCTGGCCCCAGCTGTTGTGGCCTGAGGATATTGCACCAGTTGCAACAAGCACCACAGTGGCCACACCTGACTAAGTGGCCATGGGTCAAAACCCAAATCGTACCCCCAGTGAACATCCCAATCCCCACTGACATAGACTAAAATGGGTGGTGCACCGAAAACCCCAAAATGGTATCATTGGTTACGCGTCGTCGACACCCCTTGAATCCATCTGGATAGCGAACATAAAATGCTTGTGGCAAGCACCGACAGCGAATGCTATGCTTTAGCTTCTTCAAATCCCAAGCACATGCCCCTCTGAATAACAAAACAAGTGGAAAGGGGGCGCTTGAGGCGGATGCTTATCCCCCCCCATTCCAAAACCCCGACTCTATGTTGGGTCACAAATTTCAGTGCAGGCTTGGGGCAAAACAGGACCCTTCCCAATCGCTCGGCAAACCTAAGTTTTTGACCCTTGTTGCTTCTGCAGCAGTTGTAGCTCGCTAGTGGCAATGAGTATGGTCAGCATGGCAGTAAACATCAGAGCATGTTTGCTTGAGTTGCAGTAGCCTTCACAGCAAGCAAAGCATGAGTCCGTGTCAAGACCTTGGTAGAACCCATGGCCATGTCAGATTTCTATCTACAGTCAGTAAACAAACTCCCATACCTGGGGTGACCATTGGTTGGACAACCGCTACAAAGATGGCATTCCCCACATGGGACAAATTACCCCTTGATCACTTTGGGGCCCTAAATGAAATATTGATCAAATTTCTTTTCTTGACCACCCGGCTGTGGGTCAAAACCAATGGTACCATTTTGGGGTAAGTGAATTCACCACCCATTTTAGAACTTTAGTGGGGATTGGGATGTTCACTGGGGGTACGATTTGGGTTTTGACCCACGTCGCCAGTCATGAGGCCAGTGAGCTTCCGGCGGCGGCGGGGCAGTTGGCGCAGCAGGTGCGCCAGGAGCCCCTGCAGCCTGCTGGTGCGGGTGTTGGGAATGAACCGTTTGGGGATTCCCTTTAAAGGAAACCATAGGCAACATGTTGGTTAAGGCAACTTGATGGTTTATGGCTTCTTGGTTAAGGCAACATGTTGATCACTTTCTTTCATCGCATCAAGCAAGATCACGCCATGGACATGTTTAGTGGTTGTTCTCCCAGGTGCTTGCTTGCTCACATTCTCTTGCAACTCGGGATTAGGTAGCATGCCTGCGCTGCTTGAAGCATAGCCTGAGACGCTCGACCGCCAAGAGTAAAGCGCACCCACACAAGCCCCATGCCGCGATTGGGTCAGCCGTGGCAGGCTGAGAAAGCAGGCGCACGAACCTAGCAATGCGTAGACATCTCACATCATTAAAACACGCAAAACATGGCAGCGCCGCTCGTCCTGGTGCTCTGCAATGAGGGGAATCATGTTGGGGTCACCCTGGCAGGGAGGAACCGTCCTTTGTGCTGCTGGCTGTTTGGGCCTCCGCATAGCAGAACGAACAAAGGATAGCTCATATTCATCTATCGTTCATAAGCTTCAACAGTCAAGCAGCTTATGTTTCATGTCATGAGTCCCACGCTCGAAACGAACTCGCGCCTTTGCGATCACGGTGAGAACCTGGTTCAACATACTCGGATGCTGCTGCACCTGACTCCAAAAAGCCATGCGTGCCATGCGCAACAAAGCACAGTGCATTTGTAGTGCCAGAGTACATTTCCTCACAAGATCCGTAGCATTTCGCGTGCCACACCCCTAAGCTTCGGCCGTACTTCCCGGGTACGGCCGTGCTTCCCAGGCCAAGCGGCTGCTTGCCGGAGCGCGTTGAACTTGGGATGATTCGCCAGGGCCGCCAAGGGTCCTGCACAGCACTCGCCACCTTCGCACGAACAACATCGACTGGTGCCTGTTTCTGGCGCTGGCAGCACTGGCCTGGGCGGGCATCTGGAAATTTGGCAATTCCAGCTGCACATGCCGCTTCTACACACGCCTCTCGAAAAAAATATGCAGAACACGTTGCTCACACCTCCTCCTCTTTTTTGCAGCAAATAGCTGGGAACGTATAAAGGGCACAAAGGGACACATAGATGCATGTACACTTCAAGCAACAGGCCAGCAAGATTTGGCAATCACAGTATCCTTCTCACTTGGCTTGTGGCTTGCCGTTCGAATCTAAGGATCCTGCCTAGCTGGCATGAGGCCGCCTGACGCTTGAGCAATAACTGCACTTTTGGGAGGCACACCCAACACGTTCACCAGGTTCAGGAAAATTCGGGGTGGCTGTTGATTCAGATTGTGAGTACACAAATTGCTCTCAGATCTCTCCGCAGTGCGTCCGTTGAGCGTCGTGCCCATTGGCGGACCCGGCGGCGGTGCTTTGAACTCGGATTGCGACTCGGAGCGAGGTCCCAAATCACTTGGTATGCCCCCGAAGGGGCGGTTTTTCGGGACACATCACCTTGTAGACTATGTTGCTGTTTGTTTTCTTTGCTCAAGGCCGCTCTTGAACAATACCATTGGTTGCCCGAGCTTGTACCTGTTGTTGCACAAGGGATGAAACCCGGACACCAGTTTCAAACAAGAACGCATGTCCCAGCACAGTCATCGTTGTTGTGTGCATGGTGGCAACATGATAAAGGCAACACACACACACACACCAGTGCTGTCATGGTTGATGTTGACATTGTGCTTGGATCTTCGAGGTCGAAAGATTCGCACAAAAGCAGGGAAAACACAGTTTTCACGCGCAATGTGTCTCAATTTGAGAGAGTAGGTTTTGGACACAAACAAAGCCGTTTTGACTGGAAAAGGTTGTCAATTTTCGTTGGACATTGCGCAAACAGTGGCCAGCTCCCCTCCGTTCCCCGGTGGGGGGATTTTGAACCAGCCAGCTTGAGAGGAAGGCTACTTGTACTTTGTAGATCTTTCGATTCAGGGACCCATGAAACTCCAAAGCCACAAGCAGCAGGCTTTGACAGTTCTTAGCTGAAATGCTTGGCTACCAGCTGGGGCTTGCGGTTCTGCAGGTGGTGCAGCTGGGGCAGGAGGAGCTGGGGGCGGCTGGTTGGCTGCCTGCGCCTGGCAAATCCAAGGCTACTCTTGAGCACAATCTTAACGGGGGACCCTGTGCAGGACATGATTTAGGCGGGATTCATGTCCACCAACCACTTGTGAGGTGGTTCCCAATTCAGCGCCATATCCTGACATTGATGGCGAGCATGGCAGCAGTTCGTGAAAGGAAACCACGAGGCTTCAAGGCAGAAGCGTGGAGGATTTGCCAGATGTGGCGGGATGCCGCTCGTCAAGTACTCAACTGCCTGAGCATTACCACTTTTGCTTGATCTGCCAAGTCAAAGTTAGGAACAGGCACGCCAATCTAATGCCAATCTATTGAAGACGGCTTTTCGAGGAGCTCCGTCTGACATCCACAAGAAATAACGCAACTGAGGCCAGCGACCCTGTCAGGATTGTTGAAGGCTGCCGCCAAGCATTGCCTCAGTGGCGCTTGCAGAGGGGAAGGCGTGAGCACACCTGCGGATAGTGAGGCTGTACACTTGAACTCTCTTGCCACCAAACCACTTGATCAAAAGAGTCTTGACCCGCGTGTGCGCATCAAGGTAATATCCCCATGAAGACTTCCATCATCATAAATGCACACTTCCATCTAGTTCAACCTACTAAGCACACTAAACAAGACCAAACAAACCAAACCAAACCAAACCAAACCAAACCAAACCAAACCAAACCAAACCAAACCAAACCAAACCAAACCAAACCAAACCAAACCAAACCAAACCAACTCCAACCAACCACCCACCCTACCCCACCCCACCCCCACCCCCACCCCCACCCCCACCCCCACACCCACACCTCCACCCCCACCCCCACACCCCCACCCCCACACCCACACCCCCACCCCCACCCCCACCCCCACCCCCACACCACCCCCACCCCACCCCACACCACCCCCCCCACCACCCCACCCCCACCCCCACCCCCACACCCCACCCCCCACCCACACCACCCCCACCCCACACCCACACCCCCACCCCCCACCCCACCCCACACCCCCACCCCCACCCCACCCACCCCCCCACCCCACACCCACACCACCCCCACCCCCACACCCCCACCCCCACCCCCACACCCCCACTCCACCCCACCCACCCACAGCCAATGCCAAGGTCCAGGCTCCACCGCGGCTCTGGGGAAGCCCATGCTGCACAGCATCTGAATTGCTGGCCTCCGTTCTGACATCAAACGGGGTGTGGCTCAAAATTAAGCAGCTGACGTTACGCAGGTTTTGGTCTTTGCTTCCACAGGGTACGGCTTCTTTGAGCCACAGCCATATCCCTGGCCCCCAGATGACCATGGGCAACTTTTCCAGATTTCGTCGGACACATATCTTGTCCCCTGTGAAGAACCTTTTGATCGACCCTCCCACATCCGGCTGCCAGAGCCCCGGGTGGCATACCTTTCACACATGGAACCTGACCTTCGGAAGACGGGCCCCTTTCAAAGGAACATGTTCCGTGTTGCAGGACCATTTCCCGGAACGTCAGGGCCCAAGCGAAATGGCTGGGAGGCTATCTCTAGCAAGTCTTGTACCCAAAGCACCATGGTGCAATCAACCGAAGCCCATGACACTTGTGGGGATCTCAAATGAGTGGGACCCACAAGAATGTGATCCATTTGGTTTACCTGACGGATACTGTTCCTGCTTATCGCATCAGTTGTTGTCGGCAATCGCGCGCCGTCTGGTGGCTTGTATCACTCTGGTGGCTGGCAACAAACACCCCTATCGATTGTTTCTGGCCAAGGGAAGAACCCAACATTTACAACTGCACAACCCGCTTTCACCAGGCACGTGATTGCTTTCTTTGTGGCTTGCAGCTGGGCGGCTCCCAGTGTCATCGCGCAACCACTGTTGGTACGCAATTGGCTCAGTGGTTCACACTCCTCTTGTGCAAGTCATCTTTAATTTAAGAGCCTTTACATAGTTGAATCTCAAAATCTCAGAATTTCATGGCCATAACGGGGTTTGGGTCCCCCCCAACCGCCAAAAGACACAAATGCTCAAAATTCCCGCGTGGCGAATCGATCTTGGTCCGTGGCTCCATGTCAGCCTGCTCGGATTGGCTCAATGGGCGCAAAACATCTTTTGAGTTGCCCTCCTCTCCACAAGATGGGATCCCCAACCAGATGGATTTCTTTTTGGCTTCCCGTCGGGTCCTTGAAAAATGGCCCCTTGAAAACAACACGGAATCCACCAAAAAAATGGCCCCTTGAACGGAACATCGTCGATCTACTAGTCAGGTTCCATGTTAGACCAGAGGCTAGCCTTTTTGGCGTTGAAAGGGACACCAAAAGACAACTGAGCATTGGTGTACCCTTTTGCAAACCCACATAATTATGTAGGACAACCTCAGATTCAAAGCAAACAGGTTGCAACATGCAAAGAACGCAAAGCACGGTGAAACCATTCTTTCTGAGCTGTCATGCAAGCGCGTCATCAGCGCGCGCTGCCAATTGTGCAAACCATCAAACAAAATCAAGCGCCTATCTGCAAATTCCCCAAGCGCACATGTTCAAAGGGGCAAACACACAGCCAGCTTCCGCGCTTTGTTGTCCCTTTCAACCGCACCCCGGCTCACTTGCCCAAACCTTGGACATAAAAAGGTGAACCTTCTGGGGACCTGGACAAAAACTGAACCCAAATTGGAAGCCAACAGGTCAACAGGTCCACCCCCTCAACGTTTTGGTATAGCCACCGAGGCCCTTGCTGGAGCCGCCGGTGCCGCCGGTGCTGCCGGTGCCGCCGGTGCTGCCGGTGCCGCTGGAGGTGCCGCCGGTGCTGCGGGAGCTTCCGGTGCCGCTGGAGGTGCCGGCGCTTCCTCCTAGGTCCAAAGTTGCATTTGGGTATGTCTTGAAATAGGGGAATTTCGGTTTGCCTTTGATTTGCCTTTAAACCAACGCCCAAAAAGGGTGCCATCAAAAAAGAAACACCCTTGTGTCGCTTTTCGTAATTCTCAGGTGGCACTGCTCAGAGCGAGTCCGTCTGAGCAAAGACCATGTGAACCAGACAAGCCTATAAGATCTCAAGATGCAAAGTGCCATGATTCCAGGCAAGAGGTGCTGTTGGTTTCGACTGCCATGTCGGGTGTTCTATGTAGCAGTCACAAGAGTCGTGACTTGGATGCCAATCTTGCCATACACACACACATCACTACATCCTCCCTGCGCTGGCATTTGTGACATGGCGTTGGCAACGCCCCGCCTTGGGCTTGGACATCATGATCACCACAAAATCGCCGTCGACAACGCCACGCTCCTGAACGCCACGAAAACAGCCAGTGTGAAGCGGAGTGAACATGCGAGAACAAACTCAGTGCTGTGCTTGGACATGCGAAACAATTTTCCTGGTGCTACAGGAGGTATGTATTGACTATCCTATTTTCATTCCCCTGCAGAAAACGTGCCAACCACACCGCCAAACAGCATGTCTGAGTATGCCGTTGATCTTGGCTTGGACACATGTCCTGTGCCCTTGTCCATGTCAGTAAGTCGAGGAGCAAGGCAGCAAACACAGCTACTGGACTACACATTTCAATCAATCGACGCACAGCATTCAACCAGCTGAACCTGTGGTTTACATTGACGACTGCAGCCATTCCAAGCTGACTGCTTTCTTTAAAGTGAGTGGCAAGTGCTTGCATCATCAGTTTTTAAGGCACTTGCTTCACCGGCCATTCTCAGCTGCCCAACTGGCCCAAAAGTACTGGCGCTGCTCGCCTTGTGCCGCAAGCGCATCCAAGTAAGCCATGCTGGACTTGGTGCGGACATGAGTGTGCTCATGTGGGAGGCTTATGGCTGTGCTTGTTTGATACCGGCTGAGGCACGTAGCAGCTTGAAAACCCCAAAGCCACTGAGTGGCCCCAAAGCGGGCTGGTTGACAGATCTTCGCAGCCAAGCGGCTTGCATGTCTCGTGCAGTAGAAATAATTCTCCGTGCACGAAAGCTCTTTGCATGATTGGCAACAGTGGGAAGGCACAGTTCGTAGAAAGCAACAGAGCATGCTGTAGAGGACCCTCACTGCCAAAGCGCGACCACGGGTAAACACGCCAGGGAGGCAACCCTCAAACGGAGCGTGTGAGTGTGTGTGTGTGTGTATATGTATATATATATATATATATGCATATCTGGACTGGTTGATGATGATTCAGCATGATAATGGATGCACAGGCACCATCCCTAAAACTTTGCCGGCTGAGAAACCCAGCAATAGTCCTCCAAATTCGCCTCGGCCCCCAGGGGCGGAAAGCGGTCAGACCCCTTCAGAACCCCATCCCCAACCCCTTCCCCACTCCAAAATTGGTCCGTCCAACCCCCCCCCCCCGGACCAGTCTGCCTGAAGCGACTCAGGTCAGATCCCTGCAAATCCCTCCAACAACCTTAGAAACTGGTCAAGTTCCCTTCTAGAAGCTGATAGACACCGGTCAACATCCCATCTAGATCCAGCCCTGTAACAAAGCCCACTAAACACTGGCCAAATTCCCCTTAAAACTAGTCAAATTCCCTCTAAAACCATAGAAGTCGTCAAATCCCCTCTGAAAACAGGTCCAACTTCCGTCAAATCCCAATAGAAACCGGCAAAATCCTTGCCCCCCAAAAAGACACACGTCAAATTCCCTAGAAATTTGGACGTGCGCTTGGCCCACCATTCCGTAGCTCTCTGCAGCTCTTGTTCTGGCCCTTTTTTGCCAGGTGAAATCGCGCGGACAGGCACCCACCCTGCTTGGAAACCAGCTCACGCATTGCGGCTTCAAGGCAAACTAAAGCACACTAGATACCTCAAAGCCAGCCAAAAGCGGACTGGCCGAGGCGGGCAACGCGAAGCGTTTACAATTAGTTGTTTGCTTGCTGGCCAGTGGGCAATTCATGATTCCCAGCCCGTTGAAGGCAAATCAGTGAAACACGATCATGGACATGAAGTGGACTGACAGCGCTTGGGCGGTTTTAGTCTGCTCGGTGAGTGGCTATTAACCAGACTCCCCACCGCTGGTGAGTTACCACCACCACCGTGCTTCCCTGCAATTCACCCAGTGAAGTGCCCCGTCACGCGCGTGATTGCAGTCCTCCAGTGTGTCAGTATCCTGCAGTACCTCGGTTCACAGCCAGCTATCCATGACAAATGAACAAATGCTGAGCTCAAATGCCCAGTGGCCATGGAAAAAAGGGGCACTTTTTTTTGTTGGTTGAGTTTTCAGGGGAACCCTTACCAAAAAACAGGAAAAAAGGAAGCAACCCACTGGGCAACAGAGTGAGGAGCCGAAGCCAATCACCAACATCACTTTCCTGAGCCTCTGGCTTTGCCCTTGTGCAAAACCTTTTGAAGCTCCACTGGCATATCCTTGGATTTGCGTAGATCGTTTCCTCACCTGCTCCACATGGGGAATCTGCGAGTTTCTGACATGATAAACTTCAGAAATTCACTCTTTCCTGCTCGTGTGCTTGTGCAAGAGAACAAGCCGCTTCTCCATCTGAGGCTTCGTCTGGCTTCGCGGTAGCTATTGCCGCCTTTACTGCCTCGCACGAGCTTGTCGCTGTGTTGGAATGTTCGCCCTCGACTGGCGCAAACAAATACGGTAAACACACTCTTGAAGTAAGGTCCGAATCCAGTAGAAACAGGTGGTGGGGGGTAGAGAAAGGCCTCATGAAGGCTCAAGCAGGTCTGCCGTGGCTAACTTTTGACCATATGGCAAAATCCCAGGAACAACTGCGAGCCAACTTTGCAACATGCGGCAGCATCTTCTTGATGGACTCCATTTTCTCCTTACACTAACCTGGAATACAGGAGCCTTAGCTCAAGAAAGCTGTGTTTAGCATTCGCGCGCGGTACACCGTGCTTGATTTGACCCGTTGGGTTTGCCCCACCTGCACAGTCCAATCTGGCTGAACATCCAGATCGAAGGCATCCGCCTTCCTGGCGGGTATGCTGACATTTTTTGTCAGTCGCGGTCACGAAGCAGTGGATCCAATTTTTTGGCGATCATTTGCCTTTGGTGCCATCCCCCCAAAACTAGATGAAAGGTACCCAGGATAATCATTACCCTCCCTCCCATTAACATAGCAACTGTGGGAGACCGGGAAGATCAATGTCGTGGAGTGACCGCCTGTACGGACCGAAAGGGACTTGCTGAGGCGCCCGGAAAGTGGTCAAACTCATTCGTACATCTCCCTATCTGACAAGCAGTTGGTCTGGCAGCCTTGGCCGATTGGTGGCAGCCTGTGACATCTCTCTGCTCTCTCTCTCTCTCTCTCTATCTCTCTCTCTCTCTCTCTCTCTCTGTCTCTCTCTCTCTCTCTCTGTTTTCTTTCTCTCTCTCTTGTCTTTCTTTCTTTCTTTCTTTCTTTCGTTCTTTCTGTCACTTGGTGTAATGCCACATGCCAGGACCACAAACGTTGCACCCGCAGCTTCATGCCGCCCAACCTCGGAAGTCAAGACAGCGTGGAATGGATGACGCATGACAGCTGACTGACAGCTGACGCCAGGAGGCTATGCCGTGTCCGGCAATTGGCCGCGAGGCTATGCTTGACTGATGGATATGTTGATGCTTTGTGAGATCCATCTCCGTGTGCTGTGCTGCGAGCTCATGCCTCAAATGCTGGCCCAAGCATTGATCAAGCCAAGTACCGCTTGATGTCTAATTTGCTGCAAGGTCGCAAGCTTGACTGTGTGACAACGAAAGATAAGCAACACATTTAAGCACAAGCAGGCTCACCCAGTTTCAGGGATTAGCATCATGTTGACCCCTGACTAATCACCCCCTGGTTGACCAATAGGGGGTGTTCCATTTTAGCGGCGGTTCATCACTTTTAGAGGGAACCCCCTATCAACAGGACGGGTTTACCAATCCAGTGCAAACAATCCTCGAAGTTGAAGGCCGTTCTTTTCATCTGAATCTGCCGGGGCAGCCGTTCCCGAATCCCAGTGCTGTATGATGCATTCAGCTTGGCATGGCCGGCTCCATCATAGCCGTGAATCATGGTACATCTTTTCAGATCAGGTGGCTGACACCACACACACACACCCACACAAGGGGTAGGTTCCCATGAACCCCATACAAAAGCCAGTTCAAATCCTCGAACCACCAATCCAGACCAGCAACTGAGGGGTGCCTGAGTCATAATCAAACCCCGGCATTAAAATGGTCCACCGAGAACCATGCAAAGAATCCAAAAGGCGCACGCACCTATTTATGGCTGGGTTTGTCGCTTACTACCCTCCAATCACTCGGGTTTTGATCGTGATTCACCTGAGCCGTTGTGCGTCGTCCTTTTCTGCGGGGCAGAATAGAAATTGCTAAAGCGCTGATCAGTAGGCCAGCGCGAAAATGGCCCATTCCCGGGATGGCTTGCCCGTGATGGGGCAAACCTGAGCGGAGCTTCCATTTGCCTTTTTCGCCCCCCCCCCTGGAGAAAATGAGAAGATCTTTCCAGTTGTGATAGAGTCCCTTTAAAACCGAAAAGGGGAAACCAATTAAGCCAATGGAACGTAGCGACTTCGAGTATCAAAGCAGCAAGAGTTTGCACTGACCGCGAAGCCATGAAGTTTCCCTTCAGTTCTCTTGTTCACCGATGCACCCGTCCCACCTAGTGGGATTGATTGCTCTCCCCGCGACTGGAACAGCTGACTGCTTGTGAATGGCCCTGCTCTACCCCGCAATAAATTCGAAGCATCATTACAGCTGCCTGCTTTGTTCTTGGCATCTTGACGCCAAGTGATCACAAACTCCAACAACCAGGGACTATTGTGTGGATGCGACTACGATTCCATTTCGCTGGAATTGCCTGCAAAACCGAAAAGCCCAACCATTCCGACCGTATAGCAAACCCATGTGCAAGCATCCCATCCGGATGGCCTGATCTTCCGGCATATCCTCCTGCTCCATCGGATAACACCTGATCGCTGCCACGGGACTGCTTATTCCCATGAGAAAACGCAAAATATAAGCACAAACGGCACAATGAGCTCGATCTGGACTTGCTATGAGCCTCTGCCTGCAAATGGAGGCCTTAAAAAAAACAATCTAACATGGATGAACACATGGAGTAGAAGAACCATTACATTTGTTTCGCGTTTCGTGTTTCTCAAAACTAAGGACCTTCCAGGTGGCTTGCTTTTGATTTCCCTAACTCATCAAACAAGGGGTCCCCTATTGAGAGAACCCCCCATGTTTTGAAACAAGTTGCTACACAGTAAACCAGCGAGCCTCAGCGTAAGCCCGGTCTCGTCCTTGAGCTGATCCTTTCACCGCTATTGAACGCGACTGACAAGAACTATTGAAGGAACCCACCAGTTGGATTGTTCTTTTCGGGGTTCATTCCATCATTCCCTGCCTATAAAGAATCAGCAAGATAAGGCTAAAGCATGGACCAAACTCCCCCGCTTTGCGAAGGTGTCCTCATCGTCGTCATCTCCGCCCCAGGGTACCAGCAGCATGCCGGTCGCCTTCTCCTGCAAAGTCGCCCGACTGTGCCAAGGGCTGCGGATGGTCCACAGACCGGCAAGGCGAACAACACAACGCTAACATCATCTCAACTCAATTTGCTTTGCTTCTGAAAAACGCGAGCTGTTCCATCTCGACGTACCCACTAGCTTGAATTACTTGAATTGGTGGGACTTTGTGCTGCTCTACAGCAAACCAACCCAACATGGTAGCTTCTAGATACTTATCAAACTTGTTAGTTGAGAGATATATGCTTACAACCCCCACGAAACACTCTCTCACTTGTGCAATATTCAATGATGATGCTGGGTCTTGCGGTTTTAGTGTTGTTTGCGCTTCTTGTTGGGGGATAACACAAATGATACTTGACTCAAGTCATGCGGTCTGAGGGTTCCCCAGTACCGCTTTCACTTTCCGACCCTCAGGGTGTAAGTGGAGTACGAGCCCACACGCACACAGTTTCAAACACGCGTACACACTTTCACACTCACACCCACAAGCACACACACACACACATGCACACACATTCTCACTCACTCACTCACTCACTCACTCACTCACTCACTCACTCACTCACTCACCTCACCTCACCTCACCTCACCTCACCTCACCTCACCTCACCTCACCTCACCTCACCTCACCTCACCTCACCTCACCTCACCTCACCTCACCTCACCTCACCTCACCTCACCTCACCTCACCTCACCTCACCTCACCTCACCTCACCTCACCTCACCTCACCTCACCTCACCTCACCTCACCTCACCTCACTCACCTCAACCTCACCTCACGTCACTCACGTCACTCACGTCACTCACGTCACTCACGTCACTCACGTCACTCACGTCACTCACGTCACTCACGTCACTCACTCACTCACTCACTCACTCACTCACTCACTCACTCACTCACTCACTCACTCACTCACTCACTCACTCACTCACTCACTCACTCACTCACTCACTCACTCACTCACTCACTCACTCACTCACTCACTCACTCACTCACTCACTCACTCACTCACTCACTCACTCACTCACTCACTCACTCACTCACTCACTCACTCACTGTCTCTCTCTCTTTCTCTCTCGAGTCTCTTAGGCGTAACCCAAACCCCATGGCATGTCTCAACTAGAATCACTGCCAAATGCGTGTAGCAAAATGCTTGCCTTCAATCGCGCATCGAGGTCGGATCGGGACTCAATGCGGAAGGTGAGCTCTTGCCTTAGCTGAAGCATGGCAACCGACCTTCCCAGTAAACAGCGTAATCATGGGTCAAGTGCCAAGCATTGCCATCGCTTTCTAAAAGGGAACAGCTGCAAGATCCTCAACATCATCAGCATACACAGGTTTGAGGAGCTCCCGATCCAGCCGGTATCTCATCTCTTTTTAGATGCACCACCTTCTCATCGAAACAAGACTCGAGACCGTTTTCATTTTCCGAGGCGAAAGCTTGAGCTGCGCGGAGCGGTCCTGCAGCTGCTTCTTCATGGACAGCAGCGCCTTCTGAACCTGGAAACGGGGCCCGCCCAAACGCTGAGCGTTTCACAAGGGAAAAGCCAACCATCCAGCACTTGACGCCCATGTCCAGGTCAAAACAAAACTGCAGTCCCTGAATCGTGAAAAACTTGGTAGAGTCCAAGTCATGAATATATATATATATATATATTTCAAATGATTGTGACACGGGTGTCACGCCATTCAGCAAAAAGTAGTCTTTTGCCTGTCTAACCCAACCATCCGGCGGGACTGGCACAGGCCACCGATGACAGTGTCGTTCTGAGAGTTGGGAAGGTGGCTCGACTTCTGAAGGCGGTTGTGCTAGCTTGTGAAAGGGTGCATGTTGGGCTCTGAGTAGAGGCCCCCAAAGCTTGAGCAAACATTGGGAGTCCAATTAGTTCTACTCAGCCCGTCTGAGAGTTCGCATGGGTTAAGCACTGGTGAACATGGGATGCTCCTGTTTTTGTTCCAGTGAATGTCAGGAACCACAATACCAATCAGCAGCAAAAGCTGCAACCCTCGAGCATATCTAAATCTCAAGGTGGCTATGCCCACGCCAAGGTGACTAGAGCCGCGCCCCATGCATGCTGACCACCCCTCATGTTTAGTGGAAGGCTAGGCAAAAATGGGAGTAACATCTCTCTTTTGGATTCATTGTGACTCATATGAAGTCTGGTCAAATGTTCTTATAGTGTGGGACATTAAATTGTCAACATATACAAATAACACCGACTGACTTATCCCATGGAATCAGACCGATCTATGCTTGTGACCTCGAAACAAATGGTGCTGTCACGCCCTTCATGCTGACTTGTAAGCCGCGAATGTGACAGAAAGGTATCAGGAACTGCTCCTCAACGAGACTGCCAAAGAAGTGCTGCCAAAGAATGATATTGAGTATACAGTGAACACGGAGCACCCTTGCCACGGAGCACCCTTGCTGCCAGATCGCGTCTTTTTGGTAAACTAGTACCAACCTGCAATTGGCGCCGTCTATTTTCAAACAAGCTGATTTAAAAAGGCCACCCATGAAGCAGGGAATGAGGGAATGACCCCTATAAACCATCCCCAATGGTTTCCTTTATTCGGGAATCCCCTTCCGGTTCATTCCATGTCTCATTCCCTACCTATCGCACAAGCAGTTTTTACCTTTCAGTAGAACCCACCCGTCCTGAAACTGTCCTAAAAAGGCCTATGAACACTATCGTTTTTGCCTTTCAGTAAGCCAACCCACCGCCTTTCGAAGGCGAAAAAAGAAAAAACAAAAAAAGAAAAGCCGAAGGCCCGCCTCAGGCACAGCCTCTTGCAAGGGCACGGGGAACTTGTCACCACCGGTGCGCAGCTTTCCCATGGCAGTGCCTCGCGGGTTGAGAGCTCTGCGAGCTCAGCTTCGCGGGGATTAACATCGATCAGGATAGATGGGCTGGTCTCAAAGTAGATGGACTTGGACCTCACAATCCCACCCCAACCGAAAATCGTGAATCCCGGCCTTTCTCCAGGTCACGGGCGCCCAGCTCCAGTCTCAGGGGCACCCCCCTGCGCTCCTGCGACGAGCGAAGCGCTCGAGCGAAGCGCTCGAGCGAAGCGCTCGAACCAAGCGATGCGCTCGAGCCAAGCGATGCGCTCGAGCGAGCCACCGGGGGCTCTTCGCAATTCTTTGAACTCAAATCTGGCTCGCGATACTTGACACCGACACCCAACGGTTGAAGCTTCCAACCCTTGCCCCAGTTGCAATGAGTTTCGGGAAGCCAAGCATGTTGTCCAACAGGATTGCAAGGTGGGGATTCCAAGAAAAGAGTCTTTTCTTGAGGGCACCCCATTGTTGGCGGTTTTACAGGAAACCAAAAAGACAACCAACATTTTGGGAGTCCAACTTCAAGAAAGACCCCAAATCATGCGTGCCCCAACTCCTTCCGGAGGCGGAAAAGGATCGCTTTGGGTCGGAAACACGTCCAAAACTCGGTGCACCGGGCATCCGCGCCCACTCGAAGTACTTGGCCCCAGGCTTCATACCTCCCAGCTGCCGGGGTCAGCTGACAGGAGGCTCTTGCTCTGCCCGGAGCTTTTGCCAAAACATCTGAAGCCAAATCTCCCCTCACTTGGCTGTGGGTCAAAACCCAGCAAACCCCTGGTGAACATCAACATAGGTGGTACATGGGTGTTCATCCGCCCCAAAATGGAGGCATAGGTTTTGACCCACAGCCACTTGTCTGTGCTAAACAGACTGGGGCACTTAAGCGCTCATCCACATGGACCTCAAGGGCTTTGCTGTCCGAAAATGCCAAGCCTCCGACAACGATAGTGAGCCTTTCCTATAGGACAACCATGCATTGTAGACATATAAACACATTCTCCCATGCAAATACATATAACATACTATGGCCATCCGTATTTGGTAGAAACTATCATTGGAAAATAAATGAGGGCTGATCAAACGATTCTTTACACGGGGTGACCATCAGGCAAACCACCGGAAAAAATACTATCACCACCAAAAGGGAAACGTTACCCATGGTCATTTTGGGGCCAATCGGAACATTGATCAACCCCCACCTAACGGCTCTTTCTCTGCCTGGACCTACTTGGACAAACGAAGAAGCGGGGATACGGAGGGAGCGGGGATATGGGGGGATTCCCTTGGCGCCATTTCCCATATCAGCTGCATTTTGGGGAATCATCCCGTATCCCTGGTTCCCCCTGTATCCCTGCTAGTTGGTTTCCCTGACCTACTCTCAGCGCTTGGGAAGAGCAACTCCAACTGGTGAGTCCCCGGCTCTGGTTCCTGCCGCCACCAGCGACTTTCTCAAGGAAGAGGCTGCATCGAGAATCGCTTCCTTGCGGAAAAGACGGAGGGGCGAAAGACTTCCGCCCTTTGTGGGCGAAACCCGTGCTCTTCAAGAACTCTCCTTCTCTGTCTCTTTCTCCCCTGGTAGAGGAGCCAGCCCTTCTCACAACATGAAATGACCTCTGGAAAGCATCGCATCATCGCATCCTTCAACACTTCTCCAGAGATGCGCCTGCTGCGTTGCATCCTTGGAATACAAGGGCCTCAGATGTCGCTTTACGAGTCCTGGTCACTTGCAACCATAGGTATCCTTTTGGATGGGGTAAGACCCCATCTAAACTAGTGGAACCCATCTATTTTTGACCGAACGAACCGATCAAAAGGACGCCCTGGTCACTTGCAACATGGCATGGGGTGTAAGCCTTTAGCTGTGGATCGTATGGCAAGGGCTCAAAGCATGTGAAGGTCCAAAATCCATCGAACGCAGCCAAAGAAGTTCCCCAAGGCGGAGCTCGTGAACTGCCGGCTTCCGTTCACAAGCGGCGAACTGCACATGGTAAACACCGCCGCTTGTTTGGTGTATGGTCATGTTTCCCTTCATAGGAACCCGTCGGATGTAGGATCCTTACCAGGTGGATTGCCATTCCAAGTAAAGGGTCTTTCGACCATGGCATGTATGACACTTGTATGACGGCTTGAAAGGATGTCGTACTCCCAAAGTGGCATCTTCTGCATCTTGGACCAGTGCTACGTGCATGACAGGTAGAAACATTGCTTCACTTGGGAGCTGTTTAGCATGGTGCAGTCACCAGTTGTCAGCCTGTTCACTCCGGGTCAAGATCAAAAAGGAGTACCAAGCCTGTCCTGTGTGTAAGGAGCTAACACGTAATGCGAGCATTGCACAAAATGCAAACTCTCTTAGCGAACATGTTGCTGACAAGAAATAACCATAGAAAATGTTTGACACAACTTGACACAACTCTCCCACGCCATACTATATGCTTGACACCTTAGTGTGGACCATGCTGAGAGGATTAGCTGACAGTTCATTCCTCCGGTGTTTCTGATCCTTTCGATTTGAGTCAAGTGTCGGAGAGCCAAATTTAAAGTCCAAAGACATTTTTCCTAGAAGGCTCAAGAATGCTCAGGTCGACATTCTGTAACTACGCGCCAAGGCGCACAATGACCACTTGAACGGCAGACAACGCAGGAGGCAACAGCAGGCCGTCATCGTCCGAATGGACCTGTGAGAACATGAGAGAAGCCTTTCGGTCTGAACAGGGCCCAAGGAGTGCGGAAGCCTCGGTCAACCAATATCAAACTCTAATCAGCAACCTGGTCTTTAGTGTCGAAGCTGCCAATCATTTCCGACTCTTCAGTCTGGCGCAAGTGCTTTTGATTTGATCTTGTTCAAAGCAACATCCAACTTCGAAGATTGGTAACTTTCCGATAAGGCAGAACACGGCCAGGTATAACAGCAACAAAACACATCCAGTTGGAAATTGCAGAGTGTCAGAGCTTCCGGTCTTCAGCTTAATGAAGTAGAACTCTGCTTGGCACTGGGTGAAGGACATCATACAATCGGGTCAGTAAGCTGGAAACAGGGAACCAAGGTTCATGTGTTTACTGCCTTGTTGATATGTTGACATAAACATGTCATATTCATTTACTTGCTCATCGCTCGAGCCTGCTCTTCGTGTTCCGTTTGGCAACACTCCGGGCTTTGACTACCAACAATGATGCTTCATCTGGAGGCAAAGGCCATGTGGATCCTTCTTTTCCAACAATCACCTCGTAAAAAGGCGTGAAGTACGACATGAGGGGAACAACCACACCTCAGGAAGCCAAGCAGTCCGCCCAGAAAACATGGCCAGCACGGGCTCCTGACTTCACACACCAAGGCTGCGGCCATGATCACTGCGCCAATGAGACGAGTCGACACCTTGAAACAAATTACATCCACAAGTTAAGCGGGAGATGCAAGCGACCGGGCTAAGTGTGGTTGTTCATCAGGGTTAGCCAACATCCCTTGATGAAGGGAACAAAGGGCGGCAAAGAAGGCACAAGATCAGGGAGAATATTAAGATAGCAAACAATGAGAAGAGAGCGCAGAAAAGAGCAGGGAAAGCGACAAGAAAAAACGAGAGGGAGAGGAGTGGAAAGAACAACTCCAGTCTGATTTTTCGAAGACTGGACTGCTAACTTGCTGCACTGTGGCAATGGGTTTGACAGCTTCCTTTGTCTCCTCCATGTGTTCGATCATGATTCATCCACTCTGTTCTGGACAACTGCAAACTCTTCTGCTCTGGGCATCCAGATGCAAAGGCTCTGGAGCAGTTCCTGGCTAGACCTGCCACTCTGGACAAATCCTCTCATCCTCTCCATCTCGGCCATCCAAATGCAAAGGCTCAGGTTGGCTCTGCAGTTTTCTCAAGTTCCAAGTCCCCGGCGCCCCATGAGGACGCCCAGACAAACTCCGACTTCTGATCTTCAGAGAGATACGTCACATCGAAGGCCTGACGTCACACCCATGGCGTGAGCGATCGCTGGGATAGGCAGGGAATGAGAAATGGAATGGACCGGTTTAAATGGGATTCCCGAATAAAGGAAGCCATATGGGATGCTTCTTCTTGGGGTCATTCCATTTCTCATTCTCTACTGAGCACCAGCAAGGCACACTGTTGAATGCCCTTCAAGGAAAACACAAATTACTGCGACACAAATAAGGACATACACCCCCGTGGAAAACATCAGCAAACCAAACCCCCCCCCCCCCCCCCCCCCCCGTTTTCCGGCCGCTTGCTCTTGTTGCCGGGTTTCGCGCCTTGGCAAAGTTCTGGCCCAAGAAATGGGAGGTCCCTGCCTTTCGCCAAAAAGTTGGCGTCATCTGCAAGTTGACAAGTGATAATCAGCCAGCCGCCCGCCTGAATCGCCATGCCATTCGGAGTCAGAGCCTGTCAACTGCACTTCAGGTAAAAGGATTTCTTGGACATGATGCACATCTCAGATCTATGATTGGCGCTCATCCTGCCGCCAAACACTTTCCATCAGGTTCGCAATATCTTGCGTCCTTTGAACATGTGCTGAGCCCACCTTGTCTTCGGGTCTCCGGCGAGATTTCACTACGCTCACGGCTTTCAGAAGGATCCAGCACAATTCATCAATCACAGCCCAAAAGATCAGCCACAACAGGCGACACGAGCGTGTAACAGAAATGCGCCCTGCCTCGATGGTGTAAGTCTCGTCTGCGCCAGCAAAGCGCTCGTTGTTAGACTTGCGGCCAGGGATGATGGGCAGGCACAACTCATCCTGACAAAGAAGGAAGCCGGCGGGTGAGCTACGGCTGGATGCTGAACAACCCACAACCCACAAGCGCATAAACACACATGTATGTATCATACACGATATATCTATATCTATATATATATATACACACAGCCAAACAATTCATGTCGCTGGCCCTTCGGATGCCGCATTGGCCAATCAATTGCTGAAACAGCCCTTCTCAAAGCTTGAGACTATGTACATCATATGTTTGTTCATGTGCAACTTTCCTGCATTCCTGTGGATAGTCAAATGCAGCCATTTGATGATGCCTCAGCAAGCTCCAAGTACACGTCGAGTACTTCTCGTGCTTGTTTGTTTGCCTTGCAAGTAAATCGCGCAAGCACTAATCAAAACTTTGGACATTAGCACCGCAACGTGCAAACACAAGCTTGTGCAACGCAGCAGTTCATACTCGAATCCAAGCAGCTAAAATGCAATAGACGCTTGCATTTTCATATCACATCATTTGACGCACCTTCTCTACGCCCAGCACCACTGGACATTGACAACAAGCGGCTCATCTGAAAGGGAACACCTGGGTAAGGTGGTTTCTTGGTTGTTTCTGCCTTAGCATATTTTTTACTTGCCTCCTACGCGAGACAACGCATTTACGGCTGTGCAAAATTGCAGCCTGCCAGTGCAAGCCGTGCAAGCCTAGCGCACGCAGTGCACCTGGCAGCTCCGGCTGGAAAATCACAACTTTTCCGTACAAGTGATGCACAAAGTGCATTTTGGCAGCTCAAGCTCGAACATCGCAACTTGTCAGCGCAAGTGGAGGAGAGGTACGCATTCGCAGCTCCTTGACTTTCGCGAACTTGGGAAGTTGTACTTGTTGGACACGCAGGGCTTCGCAAGCCGTCAAACCATCCCCGCAACACCGCTTTACCCCTTCCTAAAAGCACGAGCCACGTGACATGGCCATGTATCAAATCGTCGTCTACGCGACTGCCTACGCGAGGCTTCACAACACGAGCCTTCACGCGCTTGTGGCCCTATCAGTGAATTGCCTACGCAACATGTCACACATGTCGCCACCAAAATGTCGGCCCTCATCCCGAAAAACACGCTGTGCAGTCAATGCTTAAATGCAAAAGCAAGCCGTCACCAGCGCCTCCTCCTTCGTCGCGTGCGCGGTGTGACCTTCTTGCCACCTGGCACGGCTCCGCCTTCAATGGGTTCAATTGTGTGGATCTCAACAAGCTCAGGTTTCCTGATCAAAGGAGGGGCGCCTTTCTTTCATGACGAAACGCATCTTGTGCAAACGACCTTAACAACAGCTCTAGCCTCCAATGGACATGTCTGGCAAAGCGGAGTGATATCAAACAACGGCGGACAGCGTGCACAACTTCGCCGGGGCTCAGGAACTCCGAGCTCCGCAAGAAGGGTCGCGTCCTGATGGCCCCATTGTAGAGTTGGTGCCCTATTTCGGGTTGGGTTGAAAGGGAAACCAAAAGAAAAACCGTTGAGCCATTTTGGGGAGTCCCCTTTAAAAAAAAAAAAAAACAACAACAACCGCCCATCTGATTGCATCCTCATTTCCCATCTGAGCACGTTGGCCCACTGGTTCATCTTCAGCGGCCTCCAGTCAAAGCGGCAAAAAGGCGTTCGGAGCATCGGCTCAGAGCGTCAAGTCTGGCTAAGGTATGAGCAAATCTCGGTAGCTGCTGATCCATTTGCCGTACATATGCCAAACCTGAAGGCTGCACTTTTGCACAGGTTGCCTCGCATACCGCTGCTCTATAAGTTCGATAAGATGCGCGCCACAGTCTCGGACGTGGGACGAACCTTGGAAAGCAACGACTTGGCGGTTCCGATCAAGGCTTGAAGTTTGACTGGAGGCAGGCCCCAAAGTACATGAGCTCAGCATTACCTTTTCGATTTGTGACTAAACGTGCCGTTGCAGCTCGTCCTTTTGTCACCCACCTAATCATTGGACCAACCCAAGATGAGATACCCCTTGGCATGCTTTGAATCGGTGCTTGGACAGTTCAAGATGGGCGCAAATTACGGTGTGGAGGTTGATACCGTGCCAGACTATACCCCGCCCAACCACCAAAAAGCTGACTTGCGCTACATGGGGAACACTCACATCACAGTTTCTTTTTTGCCAGGTGCCTGGCGACATATGGATCTGTCAACTTGCTCTCGGGGTCCACCTGGCAGTCACAATTCCCAACCTGTTCTCCTTGGCAGAAACCCTGCCGTGGCTTGACACATCGGCTCCATACTGTAGGAACACTCTGTATACTTACAGCCCTTCCATCCTTCCTGGGATGACCCATGACTTTTCTCCCATAAGAATCACCAAGTTGAGGCAAGGGGACCAGCACCAATTCCACAACTCCGATTGCCAACGACGCCACGCCTCCACCAACGCTCCAGTGGCATTGTTGGCCTGAAACACTAAACCAACCGAAGTGAACCAACCAAAATCAACCCAACTCAATCTAAATCAACCGTAAACAAACCCTAAATTACCCTATCACGACCCAGAACCAGCCCTAAACCGACCACACCCACCCACCCACCCAAACCCACCCAAACCCACCCAAACCCACCCAAACCCACCCAAACCCACCCAAACCCACCCAAACCCACCCAAACCCACCCAAACCAAGCCAAACCAAGCCAAACCAAGCCAAACCCACCCAAACCCACCCAAACCCACCCAAACCCACCCAAACCTACCCAAACAACCACAACACAACTATGCGACCACACCACGGGGAGGGGGGGGGGCTGTGCCATAGTGTGCAGGCAGCGGACTCCCTCCCCCTTTCAAGGGTAGGCCACCCCCCACGGCCCCCAGCGAGGGTGGGGGTGGGGTGGGGTGGTTGGGTGGTTGTGTGTTTAGGGTTGGTTTAGGGTTGGTTTGGGGTTGGTTTGGGGTTGGCTTCGTGGGGGCAGGGGTGTCCGCGTGCGGGGGTGAAAGGGCTGGGACCGTAGCTGCAGGGCACACGGTCCTGGACAGCATCCCCAGCTTCATCCCGATTGATGCGGACCCTTGGGGGGGGGGTTGTCGGCCTGGACACTTATATTATATGTGTTATATATGGTACCCCCCCCCATGTTTGGTGAGCTTGAGCCGTGCTTTTTTGGTGTTTTATGCCTTTTTTTGCCTCGTTAATTTTGTGGCAAAATGGTGTGTGCGCGTGCCACATGTATACATACATGTGTGCATACATATGTATTGTGAGCAAAGGTATCAACATCTGCCATCTGACAGAGTCTGCATCCATCACAGAGTATTGGGACAACCCTTATTCTTTTAATTCTGGGATTCAAGTTTCAAGATTCTGAGAAACTATTCTTGGGAATTTTGAATCTTGAATCCGAAAAATCCAGGGTTGTCCCAGTACTCTAGGTGTTCGATACATACTTCCGCAACCAAGTATTCGCACCCATCCGTAGTCATATGCGTTTCTCCAAGTTGCCGTAATTTCTGAGAGGACAAGATTCTCGGACAAGATTTCAATCTTGAATATTCAATGCAGTGGTAAAATACATTCGAGGTTTTTTAAACAACCTGAAAGTTTTTTGGGGCTGGCCAGGATTGATGATTCTCAGGAAAGCTGTTGTCTCAATCCAGTGGTAAAGCACTTTCGAGTGTTAGAAGAACTTGAATGCTGTTTGGGCTTGGCCAGGATTGACGATTCTCAGGAAAGATTTCTGTGTGATCTTCAATCTTGAATCTTCCATCCAGTGGTAAAATACTTTCAAGTGATTAGCGATCAAGTTCTTAATTAGACAAACTTTCAAGTTGTTTTGGTGAGCGGTCTCCTTCATATAAGCTATGCTCATGTTGAACCCTTTTTTCAGTAGGTAAAGGTGGGTGTAATGCTGAAAGCACTGCATTTGCAGCATTTTATGAAGAGGCGCAGGATCATGAGGGGTTCTACTTGTGTGTATATATATATATATATATTTATGTTCACACACCGTCAACCCCCCTGAACCACCTGTCCACCTCTGCTCATCTACTACCTCCGCTTTTGAGATAGAATGGATTATGTTTTCCTGCCTAAATAAGACTTCAAATACAATTGATTAAGCTAGAATCCCCGGTTCGAGGTAGTTTTAGAATTTGAACCTCTCTTCCCTTGAAATGCCCATGTTGAAACACCGTGTAACAAGTTTGATTTCGGACCTTTCTTGTGAATCGCATTTCGATGTTCCTTTTAGAAGTCCTTTAAATGTTTAGCCATATTTAAAATGAATCACATTTGAGAATTAGCTTCTAAATTAATCGTTCTCAAATGCTAATTAAAATGTGTTCGTATTAGATTCTACTTAACACTTAAATTATATTTGGGAATAAACTGGTTAAAGATTAGTTGGAGTTTTCCCAAAACTATATTTACATTTTCATGTAACTCCTATTTGGAACGGATTTGCTTATTTAAGTTATGATTGAACATAAACACATTTTGGACAACTATATCCTTACTAAACTATATTCAAAATTCCAATTCTAGTTGAAGTAAAATCCTATTTGGAACGGGTATCATATTGGGAGATTTCGGAGGACTCCGCTCTCCACATTATCAGGCGTTGGGGACCCAAAACTGGAAATGCGAGAATTTAAATGTCTAGATTCTAGATTTGTCAACCCCAAAAGGCACTAAAACCAGGGTCCATGAGGGGGGGTTGTACATACACACATATATATATATATATGTATGTATTTCTATATGTATGTATGTCTATATGTATATATATATATATATCATCATATTATATAATCTGAATACATATACGTATACATATGCATATATATATATATATATGTACATGTATATACATGTATACGTCAACAAAAAAACAATCAGTTAGCACTCCTTGACCACATGGAAGTTGGGGGGCTAGAGGTGTGTTTGGGGAAGATAGTTGAGCGAGAGCATTTCTTTCGCAGCACCCGGTAACCAAACCCAAGCTTCTGGCTGAAAAACCACAATGTCGAGCCTTGAGCAAGCCATGACTCAATTCACATGACAAACAGTTTGAGCCAGTCACAATACGGCCAACAGGTCATTGGTAGCAGTGACAATTATGCGAAGCTGTCTATTTTTACAAATGATGAACGTTCAAGACCAAGTCTCCTCAAATAAAACTCTATGACCATGAGGGACTTTGAGCCTTGCTCTTCTACACCAGAAGAAAAGGATGCTTAAGCAGTGAGCGCAAAGCTCAAGAAATGCAGCCTGGCCTCTGAAACGCCGCGCAACCTGTAGTGCGTCACCACTGCGCACTCCTGAAACGCCAGTGTACGTACCGCACGCCGAGTTTGTGAAGGCGAAAATAGGTAAGTTCCTTCGTTTAAGAAAGGACACACACACACATATACACACCTGGGCTGCCCTCAAATCCCCCGCTAAAAGTTTAACTTTTAGTGGGCTAAATGGAAACTACCACTAAACACTAAAAGGCTAACAAGCTAAGGGGATGGCTGGGAGCCCACACACACACACACTTTGCTGCACATTTGACTCATCAACTTTGAACATTTGAAGCTGGAGCTACTCTTTTGGAATGGACTTGGCTGAACTTTGGGTTTGTCGTTCTCCTTTTGGCCATCAGTGAAGAAAGGCAACCCATCTCCTTGGCGAAACCGTCCACATGACTCGCCTCCTTGCTCAGGAAGCTCACCTTGACCCAGGCCCCTTCAGGAACTGATCTACCCATGCCTTCAGCTGTGAGACAAGCTCACATTGGACTCGATGCAACGTCAGTGTCAGTACTTGGCGTCCAATGGCCGTCCGATGCCGCTCAAGGCTAAGACCGGGATAAGAAGCGGAAAGTAGGCATTCTGAACGCCCATCTCCTGATCAAGTTTCATGAAACCCAGGAAGGAATGCTGACTGCCCACGAAAAAGGTACAGTAAGCCTGCAAGCCTTTCACAAGTCCTATCGCAGAGAGTTTTTTTTGGGTGGACTGGTTCCAGGCCTTGATCTTTGGATCAAGAAGCCGTTGAATGCCTTCCCACCTCAAGACATCTCTCGTCATCTGCTGCAATGCAAGCAACAGCTTGGCTTCCGGCACCGCGAAGCCATTCGGCTTGAAAATCTTACATCCGCGCCTGCAATGCATACACTTCTAGCATCTGTACAAAGACTCTGAGTGTGGCTTCTCAACCCGCTGCGATCGGCAAAAACAACTTTGGCAAGACGCCATTGGGACACCAACGCAGCTGTTGACGGATACCCCATGAATTCGCCAATTTGTGCATCTGACAGAACCATGCAGTCCTGGTGCTGCTCTTTGCTTCTATTAAAGGCAAAGGCACACAGGGGCGTCATCCAGTAAATCACCAGCTGCAATGACATCCAGGTACCATGCGGACCAGTCCTGCCAAGCTCCGAACAGGAGTCATAATTAAAACCGATCGGTATTACAATGGTCTACTCAAAACTATAAAACAAATAATTAATAAGGCGGCCGCACCTGTTTATATTTGGGATTGTCCCTGACTAGCCTTCACTTACTCGGGCTTTGATTGTATCTACGATGCTGAAGACTTGTGATGGGTCCATGCCACATCTTAGAAACCGTAAGCCATGCCGTTCTTTACCACTTCGCAGCTTTTCAATCTCATATGGTCCGGGAAAAGGAACGGTATGGGCATGTGTCTTTTTAAGGCCCCCCCCATTTTGGCTTTGGTTTTCCTCTTGGTTTCCTTTTGCAACCAACCAAACGACTGGAACCTCCAAAGAGGCACACCCTCATGCATGCTCAATGCCTGCTCTGCTTTGCATCCATACAATCCTCGCTCAGCCCAACCAACGAGAAACTTGACGCGCATTGAAGCACAACTACGTTCGAATGCTGCTCAAAACGCTTAAAGGAAAGTGTCATGCTGATCAATTCTCAGATCCCGCTCTAAAGTGCTTGCTGTCAAACTTGCCGTGCGTCCATTTTGTCCATAGTTGCTTGCATTGCACTACCGCAATACTCATGCAGCCAGAATTCTCCGTTGCAAGTTTGTCCTGCAATTTCCCCTCGCCAAAACGCAGCTCCTCCGATCGAGGAGTGATCTTGAGATCAGGCTCCACAGCCTTCTTTTTCTTGGCCTGGATGAGGCAAGCATGACATCCAAGCATGTCAAATCATGCCAAAGCTGTACATGTTCCATGCCTTGACCGACACGATCGGCCGCTCCAGCCCTGCCGGGCCGAAACCGAAACAAATTACATCGCGGCCAAGAAGCGCACAGAACTCTTCAGAATTCGTCTTACAATCATTACAATCATATGGGTGCGGGTCAAAACCAATGGCACCATTTTGGGGTAGGTGCACCACCACCCATTTTAGTCTATTTTAGTGGTTGGATTGGGATGTTCACTGGCGGTACGGGATTCTGACCCACCACATAAATCTGCATGAACCAGACCAAAACAACCTCAGCCTTTCACTTGGGCGGACTCATGCCAAAGCTCTTCGCGCGTTCCGGCTGTCCTCTATGACAATTCACAAATGCTGTCTCCAGGCCCACGAGTGCCTGCCGTGAACGCAGCGACAGAAATTGAGAAATGCCCGCGGCCGGCAGCTTTCGGTGAATGTGCGATGGTTGAGCATTTAGAGCTGGCATAGCACTTGTCGCTTTGCCATGATGTATGAAAGATGAGAAGGGGTGCCTCTCACAACCTTTTTGTGCTTGCTCTGGAAAAAAAGACAAAGGCTACCTTCATCAACTTCATGTTGACCCTGCCAACAATATACACACTGCACCAGTTTGCGCATGTGGATGGCTTGCCCACGGAAATACAAACAATGCAGTCCCTCAATCCAGCTTTGCTATGTGATTTGTAGTGAGGACACTGCCATTGGTTTGTGCATGGTCAGCTTCAATCTACCCCAACATGTAACTGACCACCAGGCGTCTGGTTTCCTATTTGGATTGAATACTAGTTTACCCTGCCGCGGCTTATCCATGATAAAAACTCATTGGAACCGTGCAGCACCATTGCAGTGCACGAGGACTCACCTAAGCCTCCGGCAACAGCAGCCAGGACAATTGACCTTTGTCGCCAGCCTGCGTCAATTCTGTTGGCCAAGTGATCATTCAAGTGTCAACGCTGGCTATTGAAATAGTACTGTTACGATGTTAGATTCAAGATAGACCTTCTGTAGAATCTGGCGTTCATGAACGGGATGTCAAACAAACTTTACACCAAGTCTCGCATGCATCGGATTGGCATCTGCGTGCCGTGAATCTCCCGCCTCTCTGCTGCAAGGCATTCAAGCTCATTGATGCCGGGCTCTTTTGCCGTTTCATTGTACTAAACGGAAGCTTGACCGTTTCCGCTCTGCTTGCCAAGCTCAACGGATTATGGAAATCGTTGCCAGATTCAAGCACGCATAGTATGAGTTCTTCTAAGCCAGATTGGTTTGTGTGCTTCCTGATCCAGTTTGGTGTCAACTCCAGTCAAGAAACATGGCTGGACTATCACGCCCCTCAATAAAGCTTGAGTGTTTTATCTTCAATCCACACTGGGCAAGCAATGATCGCATACCGGCGACTTGGCATGCCGTCCGAGCTCAGAAGCTGTGGGGAGTCGGGAGTTGACTTGAGAGGATGCCCTTGGTGTGAGCCTGTGCTGCCCGATTCCACCGTGGAAAAAATGGCGACTCGGGATGCCAGATTTCTCCTTGACACCAAGGTCATGCCAGTCCAGGCTACAGCCTTTCCGGAAGTGGTCTTGGAAAGAAGGCAGCTAACATGGGACCATTCGCCAAATGGTATGGCTCTTATCTTTTGCTTCTCCTTCTGGCAACAAAGTGCATGCGTGCCCAGGCAACACCCTCCCGGGTGACCAACACCACGTTGCGACGGAGGCTTTCCTTGGGACTGGTGCTACTGCGCTCTGGGAGGCCGCCCTGGAAAGACTGCCATGGCATTTGGGCAAGTCTCTGCTTCTTTTGCGGTACGCTCATTTACCAACTGTCTCAGCAGTAAACAAGCTATCAATGCCCCAAGCAACATGTCCCAGGAAGCCAGATCAAAACAAAAAGACATGTAAAGAGTGCAGCCCAGCAGGTCATTTGAACCTTTTACCTCCGTGCATCATTCAGCTATTTGTTGTCACACCGCGCTACCAGGGATCACGTTGAAAGGAGCGTGCTAGCTCAAGGATGGTGGCTCAGAAAGGGGCGTTTGCTAAACGACATGTCGCTACTAGATCAGAGATGGCTTGGACCCTGACGTGGAAGAGACAGTGACAATTTTGATTGAGTTCTGGAGTTGAAGCGAATAAAGCACAATTCCAATTCCCTAACACGCATATGCTAGGGAAGAGTAGCGGCCAGATTTCAGCTAAGACTGACTGACTGACTGACTGACACACACACACACACATGCACAGACACACAGACACACAGACACGCAAACAGCACAAACACGCAGACACACAAACACACAAATTTAACATCAAGTCCCAGCCTTGCCTTATCCTGCTCAACAAAATCAACTTGGTCGCTGGATATGCACGCCTTTTTACATGAAAGCGAATGATGCGTCCAGCGGAATTCCTGCGGCGCCAGAGTCAGCGATGTCGAAACCACAGGCCCAACGGCCCGTTTTCTGAGCTGTGACGAGAGCTCGTGGCATTGACTGATCTGAAACCTCTCGGGAGCAAAGCAAAGAAACGGGTGTCACAGTTGTCTCGTTGACATCGACCGTCACAACTGCTGTTTTCACTCGCCTTCTCTACTTCTAGACTGATTGAGGCGCAGCTTTGGAGCCACTCTTGTCCTGAAGCACTGAACCTCGTAGCAAAGGCCATGGGTTCTCTCCGCGTTCTGCCGAGAAACAACGGGCTACATGGCTCAGGCCCAGTTCTTACGAGGTCTCGGGCCTTTGAGCACCCGAATGCCCAAACAGAACCGAAAGCAAACCTCCTCCCACCGACGAACATGGAACCTGACGTTCGGGGAAAGGGTCCTGGTTTGAACCATGTTCCTTTTAAAGGAACCCCCTGTCAGGTTTCATGCGAAACAGGCGGGAGGGAAATGCATCTGAGATGGGGGCGCCAGTTTAACATTTCGCCGAGCACTACAATCTTCGCAAGTTCAGCAAAGCCTCGATTAAAAAACAAAACCGACAAGCCTAAGGGCTTGCCAAACCCACGCAAAGGCCAGGTCAAGTTTCTCTGAGTTCCAACCTTTGTCGCGACGAGAGCGCGCCCCCACGCCTGTCATCAGCAGCTAGCCTGTCCTTGGATCTGTCCTCAGCTGCAGTGCACACCCTTGCAAAATTGTGGAATATCCTCTAGTCATTCAAACGTGTCCAACAATTCCTTTGTGCGTGCACCATCAAAATCTGGCTTTCTGAGCCGATACGGCTGGCAGCCGCATCGGAAACTAAAGCCAAAATCAGACGTGTGCTTGCAGTCTTCCGAATACTTGCTGAATGGAACAATATTTCCATTTCATTCAGGTGGAACTTCAAAGAACAAACAGAATGCAGCCGGGATTGCCCCAAAGACTTCACCCAGAAGCTCCCGCCTTGGCGCCTTGGCAACCACTTTGTGTTTAAGTCTACCTTGGGGAAATCAAACAATGGAACAATTCTGCCCAACACCTGTGGATCCCAATGGGCGAGAGTAGCTTCATCTTAGCCGAACATAGGGAGCAAAGTAGGTGAGTGCGAACCATTCTTTCCGTGTCTGAAATCAGCAGTACTGTCTTCTGATTTTGACAGCGATTGTGATCCTGAATGCGCTGAGCATAAACACAAGTGCCACTGAGTTGCTTCATGTTGAAGGACCGGGCTCGTCTGGATGAAGCTCCTGCTCGTCTCGTGCGGCATGACAAAACAACAACTCAAAGTCATGTGAACGCGGAGATTTCGCCGGTTGCCCCTCAAACATCATGTTCCCTTCTGAAGGCATCCAAGGCAGCGCTTAACATATTCTCAAAGAGCGGATGCCCTAGCCCGGCAAGAACGCATTGGCTCGCGATGCGAGAGGCTGCAATCGCATAAGCAAACCGTGAAATCAGCCTGTGTAGCTTCTCTTTAAGTCCGCAACTTCGGCAATCTGGGAACTCAGTCCTGGCCTGTTGCACCTGTTTGCAAGGCAGTCGAGCCGTTCGTGAGCGGTTGGTTTGGTCACCAGTCAATCTTGCAGACTGAAGCGACACCATAGCACCGCTGGTTGCAGTCAGCACATACGAGATTCGTGGCTAGTGTTCCAGCATCACTTTGATATCATACTCGGAATCAGCTGGTTTACCCGTTTGGTCCGCTGGATGGTAACTCTTTCAAGCTGCCTGGTTTTCTAGCCCCGGCGACTGACAACCGGCCACCCTCGGCACCTCCTTTGGACGAGTCTCGCGGAGAGTCAAGTTGCGAGCGGGTCGGCGAGGCGCCCTCGATCGCGGCGCGGTGAGAATTGGTCGAACTCGCCACACCAGGGTTGCTCGATACAGGCAAAGCAACAAATACATGGCTGTGGGTCAAGACCCTGTACCCCTGGCGAACATCAAAATAGGTGGCAAATGGATGTTCATCCACCCCAAAATGGAGCCATAGGCTATGCCCCATGCCACATGTTTAAAGAGTGCTCAGTTGAGCTCAACTGATGCCATATCGCTTTTTTCAAGGAACGTGCTCCCGCTAACAATCATGCAAGCACTGAATCTAGACTTCTTCCAAGTTTAATGTCGGTGGCTGCAAACACGCTGCTAAGCAGCCCATATGAATTCATCTGTCTGGCCCCGCCTGTATGTATGTATGTGTGTGTGTGGGGTATGTTGATTGCTTTTCATGCGCCTCAGAGTAACAACAATGCGTCAAGACAGCCAATCCCCACCTCGAATCAGGGAGACACACATCTCAGAGCTTCGAGTGCATTGAATGACACATTTTGGCACAACATTCTAGCATCAGCAACTGCCACTCATGGTTTCTTGGAGCTCCGGCCTTGCAAACGTGAAGCCGGACGGGAGGTTGAGGATGGTTTTCCGCTTTTCCCATTTGTGCCATAGTCAAACCTCCTTCTGTAAGTCGCGCTGATGGATGGTTCCCCTCCATAGAACAGTTCAAGTTGGTTGTCTAAACTAGAGGGAACATATTCCTACAGGCCCCACTGAGGCGGTCGACTGGCTTTCGTAGGACACCCAGTCCTCACGTCTTGCAGTGACGTAAACCTTTGAATCAATGCTGTCTTTTTGTGATTGGCCCTCTTTTTGGTGGCTTTCAGGGGAAACCACTGGGAAATCCTATTGCGGCAGCGCCCTGAAAAACAGACCCATGGCTTGCTATTGGCCATGGTCTTAAGTTTGCCTCAGGGATCCAAAGGATTGGGCGTGACCACAGTCAAGGATTGGTGGGATCTGCAGTTTGCTTCATTTGTCGCCTATGATCTCCTTCTATGCCGGTGTGGCTAAGGTGCATGGCAGCTGCGGTAAGAGGCTAATCAGTCATCCTTCATTGAGCTGCAACGCGTCATCCCCCATGAAGTCTCTTACCACAGTGAAGCTGACAACTCGCTCAGCATGTTTGTCGCAAGCCAGACGCACAAGCCCATGATGCAACCGGGCAACACTCCCAACTCACTGCAATTGAAGCGAGGGCAACATACCAATTTTCTGGTTCCAGTCTCTTAAACCCTCTCCCCTTTGATGACTTTTTAAGTGCAGCTATCTCGAATTCGGAGGCTTGTCCTTGGCTGTCTGAATATCGAGCAGGTGGACCGCCCATCTCGTCATCCTCACACAGCGTCTGGAACAGCATCATCATCATCTATATGGCTCTGATTTTTATTTAGGGACCCTTTGGCGGACATCATGTAGGTGGGGATCTATGTCCACCAACCACTTTGGAGGGGGTTCCCCATTCAAATTCATAGCCACATCTACTTGCATCCTCCGCCCCTCCATCATTTTGGGATGTTGAATGGCCTACGGCTTTGTCTCAAAATAGGAATCGGAACCAACAAATGGGTGGGGCCCTTTGGTTGTCCGAAAAAGGGAAAGAAAGAAGGGCAAAACAAAACAGACCCAAAGAGCGTAGCCCAAAGAGCAAGGCACACTGCATGACTCGAAGATCCTTGAACTTGTCGCATCTGTTCCTCGACCCTCAATTGACGTGTCGCATCACTTTCCGCAGGGCACCAACCGCTTCCAGTCCCAGTGGGGTCATGCTTGAGGCGGGCAATCGACTCATTCGCATGTCCCACATCATGTCCTCTTTTGAGGGGAACCGGTTGCTGGTCTTAAATGGAAACCAAGTGGAATCCCCTCCATTTTCGGGGGTCCCCGGGAAAAAAATAATAAGATGAGTCACCCATAGGCACAAACCCGCCTGGCAAAGGCAGCAGCCATTCTTTCGAAGCCATCTCCATGAAATGGCCACCTTGGGGCGCAGAATTAGCCTCTTGGGAATAGACGCAACAAATCTTGCACCGACCCGCTGGAAAGTCACTGCAGTGGGTTCGGGCTTAGGTCGTGCAACAGAACCGTGGCAACGTGGCGTGCAATAACGCAGGAGGGGCAGTTGCCTATTGATCTGCACCGGTTTCACAGGGACTTGCACACATGCTACTATCCTCTTTACCCCCATGCCCCTCTCAGCACCGGCCACTACACGCACAAACGCACCAAACACACAGACACACGCAAGAAAAAAACAAACACAATCATAACACAAACACAAATGCAGAGACAACACACACACACACAAAAACACACACACACACAAAAACACACACACACACACACACACACACACACACACACACACACACACACACACACACACAC
>CAUJNA010003786.1:252500-310696 GCA_963377175.1 Effrenium voratum | reverse complement strand
ACACGCAAACACGCAAACACGCAAACACGCAAACACGCAAACACGCAAACACGCAAACACGCAAAACACGCAAACACGCAAACACGCAAACACGCAAACACGCAAACACGCAAACACGCAAACACGCAAACACGCAAACACGCAAACACGCAAACACGCAAACACGCAAACACGCAAACACGCAAACACGCAAACACGCAAACACGCAAACACGCAAACACGCAAACACGCAAACACGCAAACACGCAAACACGCAAACACGCAAACACGCAAACACGCAAACACGCAAACACGCAAACACGCAAACACGCAAACACGCAAACACGCAAACACGCAAACACGCAAACACGCAAACACGCAAACACGCAAACACGCAAACACGCAAACACAAACATACACACACTCAAACAAACAAGCAAGCATGCAAGCAAACAAACAAACAAAGAACCCAACCCAACCCAACCCAACCCAACCCAACCCAACCCAACCCAACCCAACCCAACCCAACCCAACCCAACCCAACCCACACCAAACCAGCCAACAAACATGATATCTCCTAGAAAACCTCGCCACATTCAGAGGACCTCGTGCCTTGCCAAACGGCACCCTCCAGCCTCAATCCTTTGAGATCCCACTGCAAAAACCTGATAGCCCCCTCCAGGAAAAAAAAAACACCCACACACACACCCACACACACCCACACACACACACACACCAAAAAACAAAAAAAAGAAAAGAAACAAAAAGAAGCTGTCGG
This sequence comes from Effrenium voratum, assembly GCA_963377175.1. Taxonomy (NCBI): domain Eukaryota; class Dinophyceae; order Suessiales; family Symbiodiniaceae; genus Effrenium; species Effrenium voratum. The sequence goes on along the minus strand of CAUJNA010003786.1, from coordinate 309,939 downwards.
CTAGCCAGGTGCCTGAGGATCCTGAGGCCTAGGCCAAAGCAACGCCGCCGATTACGTCCAACATCGACGCATCACTTTTCGCCCGGCCCTTGAAGCGGGGCGTCCGCGTGCTCCTTTACTCGAATGTCGCGAGCGAGTCGTAGGTCTGTTGCCAAGACCTGGGTGGTTAAAGGGCAAAACTGAACAGCTTCTCTGGTAGAATCGCGGGGTTTTGCCGTTTCGGCATGCCTGCTATAGCATCTGGGCCCCTTTGCTAAGGGCCTGCTCCCTTTGTGTTGACTCCGGATTGCCCATTTTGTCGTACAATGGTCTCAATGGTGTGGTCTGCTGTGCGCTCCATATAAGCTCCTTGATCCAGGCAAAGCCCCAAACGGCTCCTTCTTGCATCAACACAGCAACAGCCCTTGCCAACGCAGCGAAACACGAACTCTATGCAAACATCTGCATGTTGTAAGGCAGTTTTTTATTTTTCATACCAACAACTAGAGCGAGCGAACGGTGTGTCTTCGGCATATATTCGTTTACGTGTATAGTTGCCTGTACACGGATTGTATACATACATATATATATATATGTCTGTGTACGTCATATCCATATATCATGTATATTGGAGACCCCACTGTGGCCCTGCACCTTGTCGGCTTTGTGGACATCGCCGTTGACATTTCTACCATGACTGATGATAGACCATTGAATGGATGGATGAACTGGCGGATGAACAAGTGGCCGCCGAACACGACAAGCAGTCTCATGCTCACATGCAATCTGCAGAACCCTTTTGCAGGACATCTTGAAGGGTTTTGCCAGCATCCAGATCCGTCAATCTAGGGAGCTGCAGTCATTTAATTTAAAGTGTTCAACAACCATTGAAGCTGTTTGGGCCCCACAAACGATGAGGAAGCGAACGCGCAAATACAGGATATTGTTGGCATTGCGACTGTGGGATCAAAGAGCTTGAATGCTGGGTGCAGGTCCATGGAGGGGTACGATACAACATCAATGCATACATATTTGTGCCTCTGTCAAACAAGAAATTGGCAAGGACAACGCCATTCAAGGCCCTCAAGATTCCTTACATCGGCCGTTCTCAACCTGGACAAAGGGAAAGCCTTGCCAATCCTTGCAACCAGCAAACCGCCATGATGTTGATAGGAGCTCGTACACACGCAAACGCACACAAACACATCTGCCTACACAAACACCCACTTTTGCGCAGGCAGAAGAGCCCTCTGCCACACTTTTTGGCGTCTCTTGCCCGGTCCGCAGCACGCGATTCAGCAGCTTCTCGATGTAGCATGCTTCACCTTGTCGTGCACGGGTCCAAGATCAGCCGCGTCAGCGTTTATTGGTGCTGCCGCCTGCCAAAAACAATAATCAGCAGACCATCGTTGCAGCAAGGACAAACTTCAGTACTGGAATCACGACTTGAGTAGACACTCAAGAACCATCCCCAACGTGCGTTTTGAGAACCTGCCTTGAACACCAGGATGACTCTGCCTTGCCGGTGTTGACAGCAATCTCTCATGCCCAGAAGCCCAACCCTGGGATAACATGATCAGGATGCACCATACAGACTGGAATCCTCGTGGATGACAATGAACTCTCTAGGCCGCAGAGGGAATCTGACCCTGAATGGCATCACTAAGGCTTGAGGATCGCTTTGGCGAGTACCCAATGCCAGCAAAACCAATACATCCGCGGCTTCTACATGTAAAGTGCCTAACTTGTTTCCACAGTATCTTGTCTTCCGCACAGAGACAACTTATGGATACTTAGTGCCTTGCCCTGAATGTCTTTAGCCTTAGTTTGGACACCCATGGTGTTAGTCATAGCCCAGCTTCGAATTGCAGCTGCGGCGATGCTGATCCTTGGACGGCGCCCTGACCAGCTACACACCTCAGAACCTATCCCTTCGTCTCACATGAAAGCCATCACCATGGGTCCTCAGGCGAAACTCCCTCAACCGGGGTCATGGGCTGGGTCCGGGTTACCATTTTTCGAACCTTGGTTGCCGTTTCTCTGGTGGGTTCCATCTTGCAACGACAGGAGGGTGGTATCCCGGCAGATCCATCTCCCATTCGATGCCTCCATCACCCGCGAGAAGGCCTCTTGCCTTGTCACAGAAAGGATGGCGGTATCTGGGGGTGTCTGTTGTGGGGACCCCTTGTTTTGGTCGTAAAGGGAAACCAAAAGGAAACCCGAAACCAGCCACTGGCAACTGGCAAGTTTGGAAGACTTATTTCAATCTCACATTTTGCTTTATGAAGTCACCGCAAAAGCCACTCGTGAGGATTTTGTTTCTGGCCCCAACACAAGCAGGTTGTTCATGGTTTTGGGCCTGAGAATGGGCACCTCAGGAAATTTCGTCTTGCCATGAGAATGGATGCCAACAGTTTTGGGGTCCCCTAGAAAAAGGCACACTCGCTCATACTGTGGATGGTTGCGAATCCTGCAACACATGGTGTCCAGTTGGTGCAGGATTGCGTCCATCCACAGTATCACTTCTAAAGGGTGGGTCCAGGGTAGGGGCCAGTCGGCTGCCTGTAACAGCTCCGCTTATCGATCTGGTGGCGATAATACCCGTGGCATATACCTGGTAACCGGTTTTTGCTCTTGGAGCTGATGCCAAAATAAATATATTATATATTAATATATAATATATTAATATATATATATATATATATAACAGAGACAGACACACAGTCACACGCACACACACACACACATGTGTGAATTCAGGTAGTGCCAGGCCTGCACTGCTCCTTCTCGCCATCGGTACGGGTGCCTCGGTGTCTTCCGCTGCTCCCTTGAATGTTTTGGCATAGCACGCTAGTCATCTGAGGGTGTGTAAACTTGGTGGACTGAACATCCCAAGGGTGCTTTAGGGCAAGCTCTTGGCTTGAACTCAGGATGCCAACGTCCCTGCTTCGGCGCTTCCAAGCAGGCAAGTTGTTGAGATAGAGGCAAGCCTAGCTTTGCTTCCCAAGCGGACCAGTTAAGACATTGTCCACTTGGGTATATAAACCCATGACCAACAGCTCTGTGGCTCGAGACAAACTGTATCTGGGCTTGGACGGGCCAATCAATGACTTGATCAAACGGAAGCTGCCTCGAAGAGTTCACACAGGAATGACTCAGTCGCCCAAAGGACCTGGACATAAAAGGTGAACCTTTTGGGGCCATGACGAAAAATGGACCAACATGAGAAAACCAAAAGGTCAAAAGGTCGACCTTTGGGCAACTGAGATGATGCGGAACCAACTGAAAAAACTTCTATCTCCAGCTCAGGTCCTGGATTGCACTGAGCTCTGCGGCCGCCGGTGCTCGATTTGCCCTCGCGCACCGAGCGGGGCCCAGGAAACATGTTCAACACCAGTTGCTCCATCTACCAAGACGCGGATGTTCGTCACAAGCCACCAGAAGACAATGTGTTGGGAGAAGCCTCGCATGTCTATCGCGTGCCTGAACTCCGACTCGGAGCGCGAGTCGCAGTCCTTCTCGTTCTGGCATCGGAGAAAGGGTGCAAACAACTTGCAAGGCTTTGTAGATTTGCAAAGCATACTCATATGCATGGCAACTTTGATTTATCCCCTGAGGCACATGCAACCTATCCCCTTTCTGCTGGGGAAACATGCGGTTGGTTTGCCAGTGCACATGCGCCTCATGATTGAGCTTCCCTTCTGCTTCTGCCAGCAGCTCTGCAGCTTGCTTGGTCTCAGCGCGTTCGAGAGCACACCCAAAGAATCTCCAGCGAAGGCAAGAGCACTTGGTAATTTCAGGGGAGGTCTCCTCAGGACAACCGCGCAACTTTTTGAGACGAACATCATGCACGCATGCACAGCTGCAATCCCCTGCAGCCAATGCTCCCCTACTTGGGACTTTTGCTATAGGCATTTGCAACAAACTACATGGATCACAGTGATTTTATTTTTGGCAGCCAAACCACTTTCACCCACTTTCACACTTTCAATAGAATGGGTGCAGATTGCTGGCCAGTACCGTAAGCAGTTGACCCTCTGCCACAAACTTTCTGCAACCCACGGACATCGTCGGCAGTCGCAATCGGACAGCTGTGAGGCGCTTGTGATGGAGAACCCCAAGTCCTAACCCTCCCTGAAGCTACAATCATCCGCCACGCATGTATGCAAGCGTGTATATTATGTATAGATATTGCAATACATATGTATATATGTATATGTGTGTATAAATATAAGCATATATATATATATATATGTAATCCGGCAGCATGCAGCAAGCTTTGAGAATCTTTGCTGCCCTCAAATAGGCGTCCCCAGTCGCCACCCCCAAGCAGGTCGGCAGGTTTCTGCAAACGGCCTGGAGGTTGGCGAAGCCAAATGTGCGCTGCCGGGCTCGGACGGCTTGCCGGAGACTTTGCACCTCAGCTTTCGCCTGTTTCATGGGCGATTCGGCCCCGATCATGGAATCCAAAAAGAAGGTCACCAGAAGGGAGGTTCCTCAAAAAAAAGGACAAGTTTTGAGGTTTCATGCGAAATTGTAGGAGTGTAACCAAGGATGGATTGGCATGCTGGTGCAGCTCTTGTGCCTTGAAACATCGCATGGTGGAACAAAAAACATACTTTGTTTATTTTGCTACCTCCCTTTGAGATCGCTCAGGCAGCGATCTAAACTGCAAAGGTCGGGCTGCAACTTGCCTCATGACGTTCAGTCTTCAGCTCAGGCTCTTGCCGCCTTGGCGTGTTCTCCTATCAGCTGAAGCACCTGCGCCAAATTCACCGATAGCTACTGGTCATTTTGATCCGACCCGTTGGCAGTCGCCGACGTCTTTCAAAATGGATGGCATTTGTAGAACCCGCGAGCAAGAGTTGCCATGTGGTTTTTCCCAGCTGCGGATTTGGATCATGAGGGTGATTCAGCCAATCTTTAAAAGCAGCATGCCGCGCCTTTCCGCTAATAACAGCTTCCAACTTTTGAACAGTACTCACCATAGGTGTCCTTTTGGGAAAATAGACGGCCCTGGCAACTGACATTTTTAAAACCAATATAAACCAGTGCCATCTACTCTCAACCAAACCTAAAAAGGACACCTATGGTACTAACATACTTCAGCGCTCCCAGACGCACTCAAAGCGCGGCGCACCGATGCCATGGCAATGTCAGCCTGTGATGTATCCAGGCCCTGGCGAGAAGGGGGAGACACGTTTGGAGAAGCGAATCGGCTGTGGTTGTCAAAAGTACGGTAACCCCAAAATGGCTTGCCCTGGTGAATGGAAACCTGGACTAAAACCTGCGGTGCAACTCCTGGTAATTTAATCTTGACTCACCCAATCCTCGCAGGGGTAACCCTGCCAGAAGCCCGGATCAAGGCGCCAAAACACGGGCCGTGGGCTGTGGGCCCCGTCCCCAAAGCTGTTGGATTCAGAGGTCAAAGTCCGAGTGGAGGACCCCAGCAAGGGTCTTTTTGCCACCTTTTGGTGGAAAATGGCCGCCTTTGGCGGACAAAATGATCCACCTTTTTGTAGTGAGGGATTCCTTTTTGAGGAAGTCGCCAATTTTCTCACAGGAAAGGTGGCAAAAAGGTCGACCCCCTCAATGAACGAGTCACCCGCGCCATTGGGCCATGGCCACAGGTCCGTCCTCGCCAGAACATCTGGAATAGATCTCGCGGGCAGCCTGCGACATCCGCTCCATCCGCCGGTGTCTGAATGGCAAGCAGCATGGGGTTCTGTTCATGAGCTCACCACGCTGGCAGCCTATCTTTATGCCGTCTGGTGTTGTTCCATTTCTCGCCCTTAAATGTACAAATGCGGAACCCGAGGGATCCTTCACGGATTTGTTTTATTTCTGGAAGGCACCTACAGCAGGTTCCACATTTCCTCTTTCTTTTTGTTCCTGAAAAGATAGGGTCTGCTGAAATGGTCAAGGGTCTACCCTCCCACCAACTAACTGCACCAAACCATGTCGGTGGGAGGGCAACTCTTTGAGACGCTCCCATTCCAAAACGAAAACTCTCAATTCTTGGCGTGGCATTTGGCTGTGGTACCAACATGGCACCTCGGAAAATGGAACCCAAGACTAAAACCTGCAAAACGTAGCTCTTTCATTTGGAGCCACACTCAGCGAACATCCCAATCCAACCACTAAAATAGGTTCTAAAATGGGTGGTAAATTCACTTACCAATTAAAATGGTACCATTGGTTTTGACCCATGGCCATGTATTTGGTACTCAAAATAGGGAGCCACCGAAATAGGGAGCACCAAAATGACATCCCAAAACGGTTTTGACCACCGCCAATTTGCCTGCAAGCTCTCAATGGCCGACTTGTACTGGTGGAGCTCCCTCAGCAAGACCTGGGCTGAGCGATCCGCTCGGAGTTTTACGTGTGGCCCCGTCCTTTCTTTCTTCGGGAATCCCAAATTTCGGGGTTGGTTTAAAGAGGCACCAGAGGGATTTTCAGCCAAACTGGGGTTCCGCGATTTTGAGACACACCTACATGACTTTCCTTGGTCTGACACTTCTTTTGACCAACAAGTGAGGTGAGATCTCATGCAAAGATATACATTGATGAGAGTGACTGACTCACCAACGGGACGATGCAGGCTATCCCTTTCCAGCATGGATGGAGCCAACCGCTGCTCGCTCTACACGCTCTTCCCTCTAGAGTGGACGTGCACAAATTGGCTTGGCTAGAAACAGCATACTCGTTCGGCACCCCCAACAGACCATGGTTGGAACAAACAAGCATGAACTGCACACAGTGGCTCAAATGTCAACATTTACCCCAGCTTGACCCGATTTTGCACGGTCCTGTTGCTCCGAACAATCAAGGTCACTTTGGTCCAAGTGGGCAAAACCCTCTACAGAAACATAAGCAAAAAAAAACAGCACCCGCTGGCTGCTTGGCTCTACACTTCAAAATGGTTGTCGATCCAGGATGTGCGAACAGATCATGCGGAATTCAACAGGTGAACCGAACATGCAATGGCCATAGAGCTTGCCTCCTGCACCGAGACAACTCCAAGGCCAGGCAACAGTTGTGCCCTTCAACTATTGAGAACACACCATCTAACTTAAAATCAGGGAGTCTCAGCCACCGTTACAGCTGATTCGTTGAACAAATGAATCGTGCATCGCACAGGCAGGATTATTTAAGACAAAGGCTACAGTGATGTGTTATTTGAGGTACTCAACCTCCATGCCTGAAGCAGGCCGTGCCGCCAGGACGAAAGCAAGACAAACACAGCCACACACACACACACAGGTACTACATCACAATTGCATGGTCAAAACCTCAAAATGGGAATCGGAGCACCTTGGGTCCCATTCAAGCTCAGTTGGAATCTTGTCTCCTCAACATCCAGACCAATAGACTTGGCAATGATTGCTCCATTGCAAAGCAAGAACTATGCGCTCGCTGCCCTGGAACCGTTCCAGCTCTCAGCGCCGCGCAGCGACATTCCAATGCGCGTCCGCAATGGGCTTCTCGTCTCCGCATCGTTGCCTCACCTGCAGCCTCAATTCAGTCTCGCGACAGGTCAACTATGATCTGCACCAAGACACCAAGTAGTTCTACCCTCCGGCGAGCAATCCCAGTAAATGATTCCGTTTCTATCATGGAGATCTGTTGCTTCATTGACCTCCACTGGCCTATGAGAAAGCGGCCCTCAAGAATCTGTCTGGCCTGGGCTGCCCTCAGATCCCCACGCTAAAAGTTTTGCTTTTAGTGGGTTAAATGGACACTACCACTGAATTTGGCCAAGGCAGTGGCATCATCATGGTGTGGTGCAAGGCCTGCAGCAAAAGACGCAAGTCGTATCGCCGGCGTCAGCCAGAAAGACCAGCCACCAGCGGCACACATTCAGAGGAAAAATGCAGGGTAACCCTTTTTTCCAACCTTGGAACCTTTTTTTTCAACCTTAAGCTCTTTTTCCGACCTTGGTTCCTCTTTTTTTCACCTTGGAAGCTTCTTTTTTAACCCCGGGCGCAAAAGAAAAGCCCAAAGAAAAAGAGGTGGAGGACTCATCATCACCATCATCATCATCATCATCATCATCCTCATATCTGATTAATATAAAAGATAAAATTTGAAATTATTCGTTTTAATCATAATAAGTTCAATATATATATATAAATGTATATGTATATGTATATCGATATTTGTGTATATTCATGATTTCTAAGTTGATTTAAATATAATACTCTCAATTTCATATCATTATCCAACTATTGTATAAGGTTATATGACACTATCATACAGTTATATATGTTTTCACTATTAAAAATAGGATTAATACGGATATATATCTATACACATATTTTAACAAAACAATTCCATTCTAATCATGCAATTACAAAAAAACAATATACATATAAAAATTCTAAAGCTTAGTATTATTAGTAGTATTATTCAATTATTATTCTTTATTCACACAATACTTCTTCGTCCACAAATATTTTCCAAATACTATATATATACATATATAGATATACAGTCTTCGGGCACAAATATACAACCACTATTTATCAAAATAAATTCTTATACAAAACAATATGCAAACATTATTCATTCCCCAAACAGCGAAGCGTTGGGGTTCTAACTTGAGGTATAGAGAATAAGAAAGTGTGACGCCGATTCCGGGGTCAGGTGCCAGATGCTGTGACGCCGGCTCCGGGGTCGTGTCTCCCGCTTCTCTTTCTGTGTCTCCCTATCTCTGCGGTCAGATGCTGTGGCGCCGGCTCCGGGGTCGTGTCTCCCGCTTGTCTCCCTGTGTCTCCCAGTCTCTGCGGTCAGATGCCAGATGCTGTGACGCCGGCTCCGGGGTCGTGTGTCTCCCACTCGTCTCCCTGTCCCCCAGTTACCAGATGCTGTGGCGCTGGCTGCGGGGTTGTGTCTGCCGCTTGTCTCCCTGTGTCTCTGCGGTCGGATGCCAGCTGGCTGCGGGGTCGTGTCTCCCGCTTGTCTCCCTGTGCCTGTGTCTCCCAGTCTCTGCGGTCAGATGCCAGACGCTGGCTCCAGGGTGGTGTCTCCCGCCTGTCTCCCAGTCTCTGCAGTCAGATGCCAGATGCTCTTGTTGTGTGTCCCGCCTCCCGCTTGCTCCCTGTCTCCCAGTCTGTGCAGTCAGATGCCAGATGCTGTGACGCTGGCTGCGGGGTCGTGTCGTGTCTCCCGCGTGTCTCCCTGTGTCCTGCAAGGTCTCTCCGGTCAGATCCCAGACGCTGCGACGCTGGCTGCGGGGTCGTGTCTTGCACTTGTCTCCCTGTGTCTCCCAGTCTCCGCGGTCAGATGCCAGATGCTGTGACGCTGGCTCCAGGTCGTGTCTCCCGCTTGTCTCCCTCTTTCTCCCAGACGCTGGTTCTGGGTCTGTGGTCGGATGCCAGATGCTGGGACGCCGGCTCAGGTCTCCCGCTTGTCTCCCTGTGTCTCCCAGTCTCTGCGGTTGGCTGTTTGTTTAATGCTTACAGCCCTCAACAGGGTCCTGGGCAAAACCAACTGAAGTCTTCTTTGCGAGTTTTGGGGCTGACCTTGCTTGCAGCTGTCTTTTTTTCCTGCTTGCAGCCCTCAACAGGGAAAATAAAGGTCCCGGGCAAAACGTCCCGGGCAAAACCAACTGAACCTGTTTTTTCTTACCCAGTTTTGAGGCTGACCTGGCTTGCTTGGCATCCAGCAACCGGCGTTCGGCTCCCTTCGGCTCCCTTCGGCTCACGTGGCAGCAGCTTGCAAGCGCAATTGAGAAGCATCAAGCTAGAAACATAGATTCGACAAGTCAGCAGGAACCACTTGCAACAATGCTTCGCAACGGGGAAAGGGCATGTCGCAGATTTTGCTGTTAGCCTGTTTGCAAAGGATGTGCCTCTCTCTTGGCCAAGCGGGCGGTTGCTTGACCCAAGGTGGTGTGAGCTTTTGATCGTGCTGCACTGGTTGTGCTGGTGTTGGCACTGGAGCTGGCATTGGATCTGCTGCATCTGGAGCTGGCACTGGATCTGCCATTTCAGCTGGCGGCTCGTCTGACACTTCTGTCTTGACAGTTGGTGATGCTCTTGGCACTGGTCTTCACACTGATTGGTGATGTTGTGAGTGGTGGTGTGGGTGAGGCATCATCGATCTCTTCCTTTGGATTGATCAGGGATGCTGGGGCTGCACATGTCTTCTTCTTGTCGCCTGGCTTGGCCTGTGCCACGTGGCTTGGAGCGTCAGTTGGCGGAGCGTCTGCTGGGCTTGTTGGCGACTTCACCGGTGGAACCACGCTGGATGAGCCGGTGGTGGCTGGTCCTGGCCAATCATCTACCATGGCATCCAGTTGGGTCTTCCATTGGCTTGCCATAGCCAGGTACAGTTCGAATTGTTGTCTGGCGTGTGCCATTGGATCTGGCCTGATCTTCTTGGCAGGTGGATCTGTTGGTTCCATGGCGCGCTTCATGGCTGGCGATTCCTGATGGATAATATATCATGTACAATATGGCACGCTAATATTGCATGTATACACTACAATAGGTGTGTACTTGTGTGTGGTTGTGTGGTGTATCACTAGTTGCATGAAATAAATGTAATTGGACTACACATTCAAGATATGGACACATGTGGAAACAATGGTATATTCACATTATGAACCTAATCCATTATATAAATAATTCGGGGTGCAGAATCTGAACATGCTGTAAAATACAATCACTTTTAGGTTCAGAATCTGAATCTATTCTATGGTAGATACTATGTTAGGTTCAGAATCTGAATCTAGACTGTGTTTAAACATGAGTTAGGTTCAGAATCTGAACCTAGACTTTGTTTAGACATTAACTAGGTTCAGATTCTGAATATACTATGTTATGAAATATTGATGTTGATCACATGGTATTGAATTGTATTTACAGTAACCCACATTGAATTGTATGAACCTACTTGAATATCACACCAGAATTGAAATGTGTAACACATGACCAGCGTGATTTACTGCAAGTGAAATGTGTTGGTTCCATTGGTGACACCCATTACAATTTGAGCCACTCCAACACTCATTATGCATCAGACAATTACTCGTATGATCCAACCCAACTGCAGCTGATCAACATGATTGATTACACGATGTAGCCATATGGCCTGATGTATGTCAGGATTGTGTGCATGACATGCTGGAACGTTGTAGCCACACAGGCTTGACAATTCACAGCGCACTGCCCATGCCGAAAATGATTCATCACTGTATTGCCAGAAACAAGCTCACTCACATTGGTGGGCAATGTGGCACCAGACAATGTGTACTGCATCACGATAGCCTTGCAGATGGTTCGGGTGGCAATCAACTGGCATTGGTTCACCTCGATGATGTGGCGCCACAACGGCTTCCTCGGTAAGGCCAATGCTTTCTAGGATGCACACACACACGCACACACACACCACACTTAAATGTGTAAGGTGCAACTTACTTTTGGGATTGATAAGTACAATCATACAAGGATCCATGTTTCCCAGCCATTGGACTCGGTCTGGACATACCACAGTGTTGTGGTTTCCTTGGAATACCATGACTCAGTTCTGGCCCTTTGGCCTGGCATGAGACTGACCTATACAGTTGCTGTGTGTAGCTGCAATGGCTGCTGGTCAATCCAAATAAACACACAACCATGTCACATTTCATGCAAGCAAGCTGCATCGCATTTTTGTAATGTTTCCATAAACTGACTGTCGTACCTGTGTGTTTGCATGTGTGGCCACACATGCTGTGACAATGTCATGTGTAGCCAATAGGCCTGGTATGTGTAGCCAATAGGCCTGACATCAATGAACCAGGTAGCCAGCATGCTTATATTTATTGCAATCAGCTTTTTGTCTCACACCCAGCATGTCATAATTGGTCAGCTTTCCTTTTGTATGTTCTTTTGGGTGCATCTGTACACCCTTGAACACCTGGCCTCAAAAATTGTATGACAGCTGCCAGCTGAGTTGGCTCCATGAGCACTGTGAGGTCAGCCTTACTGGGCCTTTGGCCCTGGACCAAGGTTTTGACTTGGGTGCCATTGACATTAATCTGGACACAATAAGTGCCTTGTGGCACATGCTTTGTACTCGTTGAGGCATTTGCCCTCAGCGCACGAACTCATGGATGCATTCTTGGAAATCCTGGAGCCTGGAGCCTGCCACCAGTTTAATAATGGGCTGGCTGGTTGCCCTCATCTTGATGTAGGATTCTCCTTGGTGCTCTTGGACCAAGAACTCTGGAATTGCAATCCAGTTGTAGTCAGCATATATTTCCACTGACTTTCGAATTTGGATCTCCATGATCAGAGATGGCTGCTGGAGGGTTGGTGCAAAGCCTGTCATGTATGGATGCATGTGTGGGCATGCCAAGGCAACCATTGTAGCCTGTGGGCTTGACTTGCAATGCACAGGTTCATATGCATGTGCTACATGGAACAAACAATGCATGAACATATGTGTTGCGGACAGAGTAGTAGCCACCTGGCTGAAACTACATGGCACAGGCACAGGCTCATGCATGAGCCGCTGCACAACCAGTGGTGCCATTGCCTATAGAAATGCAATCACTTGTAGCACGCTTATTTTTCTTCAGCTTCCACCACATCTAGCCTGGCCATCTAGACTATACATTGGATAACTTGGCATCTCCATTTAATGCACACTCTGGGTGGTCCAATAGCCATGTTTTTTGTTCTTTGGTCAAAAAGTCCCATTCCAAAAACCACCCTTCTGGTGCAATGGCCGCAGCCTCATCTGATGGATTGTAGTCCTCCATAACTGAGCTGTCTGGCACACACCCTGGGAAAGGCTCATCTGGCAGTGGTCCTTCTCCTTCATGAGCTGGTAGGTGTTCTGTTGGGCCACAACAGGGTCACGAATTCCATCAGGCTTCATTGATGGCTTCTTAAGGCTTGGCATCTTCCCTTTGCATGGCTGGCCTCTTCACCACGTGTTTGGCACGGGCTGACTTTGCAGCAGGCTTTTTGTAAATGGCTTTCTTTGGCATGCTCTATAAACTCAAACTAGTGGTAGCTGAGCCAAGTGATGAATGCATCCTATTCAATGTTTGCTCATCATGCATGTGGTAGCCACCAGGGCCTGGAGTACTCAAGTTCACAACACCAGCTCTCATGAGACAAGTCTTTGATTGCGCGTATGCAAGCATACATGCAACCATGCAATGCTGACTAAGTGCAAAGCAGCTTTAGGCACTGTTGTTTTCCTCATCATACGTGTGTTTGGCCTTATCCATGGACTTGCCGCTGGTGCACCTGCTAAATTGTGTAGCCGTGCAGGCTTGGCTGGTCAGTAAATAAACATTATGGACTAGCCAGGTTTGTAATACCAGCTTAGGGTTCACACTGCAATCAGAAAATGTTGCAACCTTTGCATGCAGGTTGCATTACTGTGTCCTTGCTTTCTTCTTCTTGGGCACATCTGTGTCTTCTGACTTTGGAAGTGGCTTCAAAGCAATCAAATCATGCTTCGTGATGGCGTCCTGGTTGATGAGCACTTTCACATGCAGTTCACCATGGGTAACCCATTTCTCTGTGAGCTGGCCATTGTCATCATTGTGGCAACATGTCCAGTATGGGCTCAACATGCCTGTGTGGTGGTCACCATTGCCCCTGAAGGATTTGGCTGGGAGCACAAGCCATGACTGGCCATTGAATTTTACCTCCCCATACTTTGTGCCTGTGTTGGTAATACAGCTTATTCTGTCTGGACATGGGATCAATTGGACATAGCCCTAGGTCCTTGGATGCATACAATGCCTGCTGGGGCTGTTCCTGCACAAAAAAGTCATTGGCATCAAGGTCCTGGTTGTTGTAGCACTCCACCAACTGGATGAAGATCTTGCATTTGGCAAGTTCTTTTTTTAGTTCTCGCGCCTTTTTCCGTCTGCTCCTGCAGGCCACTTATATACCGGCGGCCCCCGGATGTGCTTACGGGGCCTTAAGGGGGCAGCCATTTATTTTTTTTGCGCGCCTTTGTCCGCAGCATCACAGCAGCTACGAGGTGAAACACAACGAGCAGCGGGCGCAAGCTCAACCGGGCAGGCGGCTCGGCGCAGGCCCACTCTCCCACCTGGCGTCGGCGAGCAGATCGCTCACCGGCGGCTCGGCGCCATCAACGCACGTCTCCCCGAACAGCGGGCTGCAGCAGGCTGGCGGCGAGCGCGCGCTGCGCGGCGACTGCGAGGAGGGCAGTCCACCGCCGCACGTACGCCTGCACAGCAGCTCCGAGCAGCAGTTCGGGGACACGGCGCGACTTCGCGCGCGCGAGCAGGCGCACGAAGGCCACCCCGTCCGGGAGCCACCGGCCACCGACCTCGAGGCCGAGGACAAGTAGGCGGCAGCGCCGGCTCCGGAGGAGCTCAGGGTAAGTGTGGTGGCGCTTGCGGCGTCGAATCTGGCGCAGGGCTAGGCCGGGTTCACGGTCAGCCCCCGGCCGCGGAGCGCCGTCAGCTCGGACAGGGCTGACAACCATAAGAATCAAATAAGATAAATATTTATATATTGAATAACTTCCGGCGTTTTATATAAATCTATAAATTTTATCTATTATAAAATTTATAGAACTATATAAAAATCGTGCTATACAATTATTTAAATATCTCTATATAATTATTTAAATGATTTAAATAATTATATAAATAATTTGTGTATTTACTTAAATTGTTTTGCCTAATTATATACATATTATAGAGAGACAGCCCTCGGAAATCAATCGCATGCGGGCGGATTTGTGCTTTCGGCGTTGTCTGCCGCAGCGGACTCATGGCTCTAAAAGCACGAAGGGAGCGCTTGGCGGCCGATCCCGGGCTGTGTGTGGCAGACTTAGAGAAGGCCATTGGCAACGCTTTGAGTCGCCTTGGAGCAGACTTGAACTACTTGGTGGTCGTGCCACTCAAGAATGTCAGCTGGACGTCGGCGCCATCGTCGGCGTTGCCAGCATTGGCCGCGGCTCCGGACCTGTACGAGGAGCTCATGACGGTCGCGCCGAACACGGCTTTGCCTCCGCGCAAGTTGCAGGACGCGGTAAGCGCGTTGTTGGCTTCGGGCCAGATCTTGGCAGCTAAGGACAAGGTTTCCGAGCAGGAATATGCAGAACAGCTCGGCGATCGTCTGCGGATGGTTTTCGCCAAAGTTCGGTCTTGCGCTGGGGACCGAGCCGCCGAGAAGCGCACCATGAGCAAGGCCACGGAGAAGCAGGCAGCAATCTTGCGAGCTTTGCTCGCACGGTGCTCGTACAAGTCCCTGGGCCCGCAATTACCCGTGTCGACCTCTAGTCTGGCAACAGCTGCTTCTCGGGAATCCGACACCGCCGTGCTGGCTCTAGACTTCGAGGCCTTAGCTGGGCAGTTCGAGGACTGCCTTTTTTGGCAGTAATGAAAGGTGGGAGCTTTGCGAGCTTTGAGAGACTTTGAGAGTATTTGAGAGTTTGGAGGTTTTTTTTGCATTGTGAGAGTTTTGAGGGAGTAGGGAGAGATGTTGAGAGTTTTGAGAGTTTAAGTGCGGGGAGAGGTCTTAAGAGTGTTGAGAGGTCCGAGAGGCTTAGAGGATTTTGGGAGCAAAGGTTCTTGAGCGCTTCGAGAGACTTCGAGAGTTTTGAGGGTGTAGAGAGCCGAGTTTAGAGTTCTGAGCGCCGTGACGGCGACCTGATCTGGTCCAGCAAAGCACGCAGGACCTGAGCTCTGCTGCATCGGCCAAGCCGTCTCCGGCACGCACCAGCGAGAAGCGCCTCCAGACCGCGTTGATGAAGATGCTATCCTTGCCGAGCTTGCCACTCAGTCCTCCGTCGAGATCCTCGACGTGAAGCCTCCCCCGAAGGTGTTGAAGCGGCCTGCAGCCGCACTGAAGAGAGAGATTCCGAAAGGCTGGCGGCCGTCGCAGTCTTTCGGGCTCATCAAGGTGACCGCGGCCACCGCAAAGGACTACATTCAGGCCAAGCCGTACCTGCTGTGCAATGTCGGTGTGCAGCGAGGCCCAGAGCAGACCCGCCTCTTGGCGGCGCTCTTCAGGAAGTCTGCCTCGGAGGAAATGCTCACACAGGAGGCCGTGGTCACGTTCAGAAACCAGCTGCAGGTCTAGGCAGCGCACGACCCCACGGAGAGCGACCCTGATTCGTGCTTATAAGACAAAAAACAAGTCTCGCTTTTTTTTCGGAACTGTAGGTTTGTTTCTCTATAGCTTGCGTGTGACATCCGGTTTGTTTCTCTAGCTTGCATGCCCAGCTGGCTCCTGCTGCCGCGATGTGTTTGGCTCAAAAGGGCTCACGCCAATGGCCGCACGCTGGTACGTCACCAACGTGCCGAGCGGGTGGACCGCGCGGGCGCTGGAGCTCGCGCTGCCGGTGAGCAGCTTGCATGTCAACCGGCAGCGCCAAGCCCACACTGGTCTGGTGTCGGTCGTGTGTGAGTGCTCGCTAGAGAACACGGCGCTTCTGCGCCAGCTGGTGGCAGCGTATGGCTGGTACATGTCCCCGTGGCAAAGGCTGCCAGGGATGCTTCAGCACTTGTGGATACATGGTCCACCAAGCTGGCCATGAGCTCAACCTTGTTCTGGTGGGCAAATGTGCAGGAATTGTTGGCCTTTTCAATGAGTGATGGTAGCCTGGGGAATGCTTCCTCCACATGGGCTGCTATACTGGTCCAGCTCCAGCCTACTGTGACCATAGTGTGGAGAGTCTTGTCCTGTCTGAGCAGCACTGGGTTCAAATGGCCATCTGGTCCTTTGAGGGATGGTTGGTCAGTGACAGCTCCAGCAACAATTGCTTTGATGAACTGGCTGGTGTGGGATGAGCTCACAGATAGGAACCGCTCTGCACCTGTTGGCTTGGCTGTGCTTGCATGCTGGCTCACATCCCAAACAGTTACTGTGTTTCAATGAAAACATGGGTAGCCAAAACAGGCTTGACCAAATCATGGGCTGTCGTACATGTAGGCTGTGTCAAGCTGGCACGCGCTGTATCCCAAATGGCTACCCGCACAAGGTTTCACATTGGCAACTGCCATGCCATTAGCCTGGTGGCTTGGCGGCTTGACTGCGTTGCTATTAGCCTGATGGCTTGACTTCATGCCATGTGGCTAGCCTGGTGGCATGTGGCTTGCTGCCAAAAAGCACATTTTGGGAAATAGATTCTTGCATGCGTTTTTCAAGCCAATGCCAAGGCTACAACATTCAAACGCACTGCCAGTGAGGGCGTGTCCTTGCAGCCAATGCCCATAGGTTCTGCACCATAATCTTGCCCCAGCAGCTACGCAAGACCTTCTGGGTTTGACAATCGATATCCATTCTGACCACCAAGCTTCATTGGTGCACTGACAGGCAGCCCACCTCTGTGTCCACAACATGTTACCCAGCTGCTTAGTCCAAGAGAGGAAGCATAAGATTGTGAAGATGTACGGCCAGACCATATCCAACACTGCAGGAAATCTTTGCCATGATTTATTTGTGCTCTCAGAAGCCCACCAACAACATACAGAAGTTTCAACAGTCCCACTTTGACCAGGAAGATGTGTGGGTGTGTATACCTGCAACCAGCAGGCCATTGCTCTAAAGATGATGTAGTGCTTATCGAAGAGCATGGTGGCCATGTCCAAGTTGGACAAGCCCACATCCATGCCAGCATTGGTTGTGAAATGTACAGCTGAGTGTCAAGTTGTGAAGAAATACAAAAGGACAAAACAAAACCTGGTGTGCTGTTTGCAAGCCAACTGACCAAGCAGCCATCGTAAAAACATCACAAATGCTGCGCGCCACAATTGCGAATGCAAAGTTCTTATCCCGTTGAGGGCTAGGTGCAAGGAATCTGCATTCCACATGGTAGAAATACCCAGTACCATAGTAAGACCCAAAACGCTACAGGTTGACTATGGAAGTCATGCATTTGAACTCTTTAACATGTGAACTAAGATGTCATGTGTAGGAGTTGTACAATTTGACATGCGCACTTTGCAGCCTTTTGCATCAAGGACAAAAAGGGTTTGACTGCTTTCGCATGGTAGCGGAGCTGGTTTCCTGGAACTCGCCGTCGAGGACCAGGACCGGTTCCACGGGTAACACCGTTCTGTGAGCGGGTGATACCGCAGCTGCGACAGTAGCAGCGCGGGAACAGCGGCTCCGGGCAACCGGTAGGGCGGCAAAGGAAAGGGCAAGGACGCCCGCAAGAGGAGCGCAGCAGCGCTCGAGAAGAGACTTTATAGGTCAGTGGCAAGGCGGTGCGAACGTCTGCTACAGAACGAGGAAGAGCCGAACACCTTTGTGGAGGCACCAAGGGTCGAGAACCTCACGGCCAGGGAAGCGCTCGCTTTGCAGAGCATCCCGGAGGAGGCTGAGCAGATCGAGGGCTCCGGCTTCCTGAACGACCGCACGAGTGTCAAGGGCTTCGAGACCCACCAGAAAGTGCACGGTGCGGCGAAGAACGCCTTCGAGAAGTTCAGAGGCAAGCATCCAGGCTTAGCAAAGCTTTTCGAGAAGAATCCGGGCATTAGTGTTCGGAAATCCTACGTGCGGGAGATTGCCAAGAACAGGGTCTCTCGCGGGCTTGGGCCACTGGCAACGGAAGAGGCGAGCAGTTCGTCAAGGCCAGGTCTTGAGACTCTCGAAATACCGCCGACGGTAAGAGAGTCGGAAGCGAACTACTCGGTGATAGAGAGCACCACGCACCCAGCAACTTCTGTGTGGTACTCGGACGACGAAGATCCGATCGAGGAGTGGACACCTCAGGACAAACGAGAGGACCTCGACACCAACCGCGACCAGGCAGCGGAGGTGAACCAGAACGGAAACAGGCAGGACACGGACGCAAACAGCAGCTACGCGGACAGCGAAAGCTCTGCGAGTTCGTACAGTTGGGCTTCCAGCTGGTCAGGAGCTTCGGGAACCGCGTGGAGTTGGGCACCCAGCACCTACGACGATTGGTCGTGGAGATCTGGTGGCCAAAAGAAGAGCGGGTGATACCGCACAGTTGTGACTGTGCATCTTGGAAAATCACTTGCACGTGTGTTTTGTAAATAGCAATGGCTAGTGCAGAGCAAATGCAAGCGCAGATAAATGAGCTTGTACAGCAACAGTCAAACCTGATGGAAGCTCTCCGAAGGGCAAATCAGGGGTATGAGAGCCAAACTCAGAGACTCAGGCAAACTGAGGATAGGCTTCAGGCTCAGGAAACCGTGATACAACAGATGGCAGCGCAAACGACTGCAGTGCACGCGCCACAGACAACGCGCGTGAACACATTGATAGACCCACGGCATGTTCCCAAACCACCAATTTATAGCGGCAAGAAAGAAGAGTGGGAGAAATTCAGGCACATTTTGTGGCTTGGCTTTCAACAGTTCATGCAAGTTTTCCGGATTTGCTTGACAGGTTTGGTTCGGGTAAGACTCCTGTTGAAGAAACTGAATTGTCTGATGATGAAATTCAGTTGTCACAGGCGCTTTACACGTTTCTTGTTCAGTATTGCCCTGAATCAACCATGAATGTGATAGGCCAAGGAACCACAGGCACCAACGGCTTTGAAGTGTGGAGACGCTTGGTGAAGATGTCAGAACCTTCCTACAGGACAAAAGCATGGGTCTGGAGACGACATCTTTCGAATCCCAACTTCCCGAATGACATCACGCAGTGGAGCTCAGCTCTTCATCAGTGGGAGTCTGAACTCAGAGAGTTTGAGAAGCAATTCAAAAACCCGTTTTCAGAGGATGAGAAAGTTTCTATTCTGGCTCATGTTTCTCCGAAGGAACTTCAGCAGACGCTTTGGATACCTACCAGAAGATTAGAGACTACATCGAGCAGTATCTCATTAACAAGAACTTGTGGAAGAGACCGCAAGGATCCAGTTTTGGAATTACGAAGGTTGCCAACAAAGTTGATCAACCACCTCAAGATGGACCAACACCCATGGACATCGGTGCGTTGCAGGACAACTACCACAAAGGAAAAGGTGGAAAAGGACGTGATCAGAAAGGTGGAAAAGGGAAAGACCACAAAGGAAAATCCAAAGGCGAGCACAACAAGTCGAGCAAGAACAACTGGCATCAAGACGATTGGCAGAAGAAAGGTGGAAAAGGCCAGTACTACCAGCAGTACTACAAGCAGGACAGAGGAAAAGGAAAAGGTCAAAATGCCAAAGGCAAACAGGACAATGGGAAAGGCAAAGGAAATGTGAGCAACCCACACGCAGGCAAACAGTGTCATGTTTGTAAGAAGCATGGTCACATTGCTGCAGACTGTTGGTGGAAAGTTGGCAGTGTTGAGAATGCAGAGCAAATTGACCCTGACAACAAAGGATCAACTGGTGGCTCAGGTGGAGTTGGAGCGATTGCAGGAGATGTGATCTTCACCATCAACAATGTTCAGCAACACGTGTCGGCTTGCAGCTCGGATCCTTCACATGTTTCCTTGTTGGTTGACTCTGGAGCTTGCGAGAGTGTTGCTAGGAAAGGAGAGTTTGAGAGCCCAGTTGACAGTCGACTTGCAAAACCGCTTTTCAGTGTGCAAGGAACCCCATTGCAAGTTTATGGCAAACAGTATCCTGAAGTGCAGGTAGGCAGTATGAGAGGCCAAGTTGAAATGACCGTGACGGATGCAGCTGAGAGTCTTGTGAGTGTGCATAGTTTGGTCAGCAAGGGGTATGACGTCAACTTCTCAAGCCAGGGATGTTTTGTAGACACAGGACATGAGAAGATCCCTCTGGAAATGCATGGCAAGCGATGGTATCTCAAGGTTGAAAAGCGGCCTCGCGGGGAACACCGTTTAACCACAAGACGGGTAGCACCGGTAGCGCCAGATCCTGACAGATGGAAATTTGAACAAGTCTCTGGTAGACGCTTCATGGTGCGAGTTCACAACATGCATCGCAGACAGCTGTTCAATCCAGTTCTCACCAATTGCCCAGTTGGCGTAGATGGACTGTTTGATCACAGGGTGACATACAGGACGTTCACAAACGCTGAACGAGACACTGTTGAGGACAGATGGGTTGACAGGGGATCGAGCAAGGCTAGTGAAGTTCACTGGCAAGGAGAGACATCGATTGAAATCAGGCCAGAAGTTGACATGGATGCTGAGAGGGTCAGTCAGGAAGAAAATGCGGCACAAGCGGCACGAAGAAGGAAGCAAGCAGAGAGATACTTTCGTGCAGAACAAGATGCGGACTCGCTGTACTTCGATGCAGATCAAGCAGCCAAGGAAGACAAGGAAATCACAGATGACATGACCTTGCAGGAGCTGAAAGAACTTTCTGAAGGCGTGAGAGAAGAGAGGCCAGAAGCTCAGATGGTTGAAGTTCCAGATGCACCTTCGATGGAGGAGCTAGAACAACACCGAGTGCATCATGCCAACTATGAGCCATGGTGTCCTAGTTGTGTGGCAGGACAAGGTAGAGAGAAACCTCACAGGAGGAACAAGAAGGAAAAGCAAGAACACGTGGTTTACTCGGACTACATGTTCTTCACGAAAGAAGGAATGAAGGTCAGTGAGCCAACCGAGGCTCAAAAGAAGAACAAGGAGCTGGTCACAGTTTTGACAGCAACTGACCAGGACAGCCAGGCACCATTTGCTGTTGTTGTTCCAAGCAAAGGCGGGGCAGCATACGCAGTGGGAGCGATCTCGGCTTGGGTCAAAGACTTGGGTTGGGACAAGGTCACCATCCACACAGACCAAGAGAACTCTTTGAACCATCTGTACGAAAAGGTGAAGGACAAGCTGGGCAATGACAAGGTGCAGCTTCGTAAATCACCCAGGTACAGTTCGGCTTCATTGGGCTCTGGGGAGATGGTGAACGGACTGATAGCCGGAAAGATCAGGACATGGCTTGTTGATTTGCGAGAAAGGTACGGCAACGATGACATTGACATTGGCCACGTGTTGTTTCCATGGATCGTGAGGCACGTTTCGTGGAGCATGGAGAGGTTTCACGTGAACAAGACGAAGACGACGGCGCACAGGATCTTGAAGGGACATGATTACCTGGGAGAACTCTTGCCGATGGGCGAGACCGTCATGGCAAAGTACCCCAACGTGAAGGACAGGGCGAAGAGCGACTCCAGATGGGTGAAAGGCATCTATGCTGGAAAGACAACGCAGTTGGACGAGCACATAATCCTCACAGAAGCAGGGGCAGACACTTTCCGCACAGTGAGAAGGTTACCGCTGGGCTCACAGCATCAGCTGGTCGTTCTTGAACAGGCAAGAGGTGCACCCTGGAACACTGTGGAAGGCATCGAGAAGGCGAAGCCAGAGGGCATCCGCTCCAAAGTAGACGTGAGACAACTGCAGGAACCCATCCTCGAAACAGAAGTAACTAGAGGGTCGGGATCCGCGGGTGACATTGCGCCACGTGAGCGGGAGATACCGCCGGTGTTTGTGCCAGCGCCGAAAATCTCCGGGCGCAGCATCGATCCGGACGGGCCGCCGGAAGAAAAGAAGACAAAGAAGACAAGAGGGGCAGAAGAAGTTACGCCTGACGCCGGGAAGCACGGCGACAAGAAAGCAAAGGTTAGAGAGAGCGTTGAGAAAAGTTCTGAGCAGATGGAAGCTGAGGCGGAACGTTCTCCGTCGACGAAGCGGAAAGCCGCACACTACAGAGTTCACTCGGAGAGTGAAAGCTCAAGCTCATCTGGTTCAGCAAGCAAGGAGGTTGCAGCGCCAAAGGCCAGGCAATTGCCATCGCCTCCGGGCACGGCGCCTTCCGTAGTGACACAAGACATGATTTCGAACATCGCCCAAGGTGATGTGATCAACGCGTTTGATTGCTGCAGGGAGAATGCGGTAAAAGAGCGTCTTGGAGAGAATCATGGTTTAGAGAAAGACTTGGAGACTGTTGAGAGCACTTTTGAGACATATTTGAAAAGGGAACAGGCAAGTTTGCAGAACATTGCAAATGTCATGGATTGGATGGACAGCATCATGCTAGATATGAAGAAGGCACGGCTTGATGAGATTAGGAAACTTGAGCAAACATTCAAGGCATTCACAGTGAGAGACAGACGCGAATTGCCAAAGGACTTGACAGTGTTTGGACACCGATGGGTTGACAAAGTGTCCGAAGGAATCTGCAAAGCAAGGTTGACGTGCCAAGACTTCAAGAAGAAGCAGAGCCCTGAGGAACGACTCAGCTCCTCGCAGGGCACGAATTTCTGTCCGACACTAGTTCAGTGACATGCAAGATCATTGAAGTTTACAGTTTGTTGCATCAATTTCCACGTGTGAAGGCAGATTTGACATCAGCGTTCCTGATTGCCAAAGATGGAGGTGACAAGCAGGGACAACCTGTTTTCATGAGGCCACCCAAGGAATGGCTTGAAGAATATGACACCTGGATTTTGAGCCAGGAAAAGGAAATTCAGGAGAACCTCAAAGACGTACCTTGTGAGGAGCTCATTTGGCAGGTTGATGGCAACATCTATGGAAGACAATCTGCAGCAGCTCAATACCGGGATCGACCTGAGGAGATGCTCACCAACAAGGTTTCCGGGAGATACCGGTTCAAGAGGGGCAAACTAGATGCTTGTGTGTATCGGTGTGAACTCACCGGAACCGTTCTCATTCACCACATCGACGATTTTGATATGTGTGGACCACATCGACGATTGATTTGCTTACTGTTCAATTTCCGGGGAATGGTTGCAAGCTCAAAATGGGCCACTTGGAATTCCCTGATGTTGGCAGTAAAGTCAGCTCCGAATTTTTGGGAAGAACCAAAATTAATGTTGAGGGGGCTATTATCACAAAGCCACATGAGAGGCATGCGCAAACCATTTTGAAGGCACTTGGACTGGAGGATTGCAAACCTAGCCCAGTACCAGGAAAGAAGCTCGACCTCAAGCAGGACCAGGAGCTAAGTGCAGCTGAAAGGGAAACCTATGCAAGTTGCGTGGGCAGTGCAATTTACCTTTCACAGGATCGCAGTGACATCAAGTTTGCAGTGAAAGAACTAGCAAAGAGGATTCGAAACCCTCGACTATGTGACTGGCAGAATCTCAAAACACTCGGCAGATATTTGAAAGGGACACTGGAATGTGGACACACCACGACACTGGCAAGTGGAGTGGACCGACACCATCCAGTACCAGTTCATGCATACTGTGATTCAGATTGGGCTGGTGACGAGGAAAGCAGAAAGAGCACAAGTGGAGAAGTGTTAGTTCTAGGAGGGACTGTGATTGAGACAGGCAGTCGCACGCAGCAAGGAACTCCAGCGACGAGCAGTGCAGAGGCGGAGATCAGAAGTCTCACGCGTTGCGCACAATCGGCAGTGCATGTGAAGAATCTCTGTGAACAAGATTTTGGAATGGAAGTAGAAATACCCAGGATTTGGTGTGACTCAAGTGCAGCATTGCAAGCAGCAAAGAAATTAGGAGCAGGAAAGATGCGACATCTTGCTGTAGGGCATTTGTACATCCAGGAACTCGTGAAAGAGAAGCAGGTTGTGATCGCGAAGGTTGACGGGAAGCAGAACCCCGCGGACGCGCTCACGAAGCATTTGGTGACAGGAAAAGACCTGAGGATTGCGCGTGAGAGACTTGGCATTGTTGATTTGACTCAGGCAGGTTTAGACAAACATGTTTCAAAACACGGCATGATGAGTGTGAGTACAGTCAATGCACAGACGGACAACACACCGGACGCGTGCAAACCGTGGAAACCACTCATGGGCTCAAAGCTCAGCCTGCGCGCGGACCACAGTAGTGTGCAACGCAACAAAAGGGTGACACCTTACGTCAAGGATGGAGGTGGCACACAGTGTTGCGGGTGACACCGCAGATTGGTACCTTAAGCTGTTGTTTGTTAGCTTGGCTCTCAACATCAGTATGGTGCTATGCGTCTGCAGTGTTGGACTGTTCCAGCTAGGTCGAACCTGGCAGAGCAGGAAGTTTCACGAAAAGATCCAGAAGATTGAGTCTGTGATTTTGTCACGCACAGGAGATAGGTTCCACTTGGATGTTGGCTGTGGAGCCATCTCAGGTCGCAAGGGAGTGCGATCAATTCAGAAGTGTCAGCTTTGTGGCTGAATCCCGAGCCACATAGCATGGCATGCCATTTCTACCAAGGGGGGTGCAAGGAATCTGCATTCCATATGGTAGAAATACCCAGTACCATAGTAAGACCCAATACGCTACAGGTTGACTATAGAAGTCATGCATTTGAACTCTTTAACATGTGAACTAAGATGTCATGTGTAGGAGTTGTACAGTTTGACATGCGCACTTTGCAGCCTTTTGCATCAAGGACAAAAAGGGTTTGACCGCTTTCGCACTAGGTGGGCGCGTGTTGGCTGAATGGATTGAACAAATTAATGGTTGCTTGTCAGTTGCTTGTCAGCAAACCACAGGGCTAGTCATTCAAGCTTGGTGTTTGCTTGGCTTTTGTGCATGCAAGCCATGTAAAGTGCTAGGCCTTCAGGCTACTGTTGCCATGGCCATGGCTTTGCCAAGTTGCTTTTGCTTTATCGTCAAGCATCAAGGCTTCTTGTTTGATGAACTTTCCTCAGCTTGACAGTATATAGGTCCCATGTGAGTACTGAACCTCTGGCTTTCATTGCAAACAGTTAACTGGAATGGTGAAGCCTTGTTGGATGAGCAGGTCCTTGGTAGCCAGCCGGGCTTAAACTTACAACCAAGATGGTGCTGACACACGCAATGAAATTCATGTCATGGTAGCCATCTGGCTCATGTTCCATGAAGATTGCATGTCGTGGTAGCCACCTGGCTTATGATCCATCAATAGTGCTTATGAGCAGTATGAGCTTGCCTTGACTGGTCACGCATGAGCTTTTGTATCATGAGCTCATATGGCTTATCCATTTTAATAAATGCACATGCTCAGCTTTGATTTGCATAATGATGAGCAGCACTGCCAAAGCCTTTATCTATTTTCTCAAAATGCTCTGGCGAGTCTAAACAAATTGATGCCAACAAGCCAGAATAAATAAACAATAAATCATATGTTTGACCATCACTCCAAATGTAATAAACCTAGTATGTTTTTTTGCTAACCACTTAGCTAACCACTGAGCTAACCACTTAGCTAACCCCTGGCTAACCTCTTAGCTTTCCCCCTAACTTAAGCCCTTAGCTATCTAGTGAGCATTTGTTAATAAAAATTAAATCTTTGCCCCAATGTCCTACTAACTCTAACAAACCCCCGGTGCATCCCAGGAATGCAGCCCCGCGAAGTGGAAAAGAGACCCGCGAAGGGGAAAGAGCTCCGCGAAGGGGAAGAGCCCCGCAAAAGGAAAGAGCCCCGCAAAGAAGGGGAAGAATGCAGCCCCGCGAAGGGGAAGAGCCCCGCAAACAAAAAGAGCCCCGCAAAGGGAATGCAGCCCCGCGAAGGGGAAAGAGCCCCGGAAGAGCCCTGCAAACGGGAATGCAGCCCGAAGGGAATGCACGCCCGCGAAGGGAATGCAGCCCCGCGAAGTGGAAAGAGCCCCGCGAAGGGGAAAGAGCCCCGCGAAGGGGAAGAGCCCCGCGAAGGGAAAGCAGCCCCACGAAGGGGAAAGAGCCCCGCGAAGGGGAAGAGCCCCGCGAAGGGAATGCAGCCCCGCGAAGGGGAAGAGCCCCGCAAAGGGAATGCAGCCCCGCAAAGGGAATGCAGCCCCGCGAAGGGAATGCAGCCCCGCGAAGGGGAAAGAGCCCCGCGAAGGGGAAGAGCCTCGCGAAGGGAATGCAGCCCCGCGAAGGGGAAAGAGCGCTGCGAAGAAAAAAACATCCGCGCAGGGGAAGCGCCCCGCGAAGGGAATGCAGCCCCGCGAAGGGGAAAGAGCCCCGCGAAGGGGGAAAGCCACGCGAAGGGAATGCCGCCCCGCGAAGGGGAAAGAGCCCTGCGAAGGGAAAGGGCCCTGCGAAGGGGAAGAGCCCGCGAAGGGAATGCAGCCCCGCGAAGGGAATGCAGCCCCGCGAAGGGGAAAGAGCCCTGCGAAGGGGAAGAGCCCCGCGAAGGGAATGCAGCCCCGCGATGGGGAAAGAGCCCCGCAAAGGGCATAGAGCCCCGCGAAGGGGATAGAGCCCTGCGAAGGGGGTAGCTTCCAGGCTGAAAAGGAACCCGGCGCAGGGGAAGACTTGCGAAGAGAAAAAAGGTGCAGGGGAAGGGGGGTGACGGGCCATGCCCCGTTGAGGGGATGGGAAGGCTCGAAAAGAAGGAATCAAGGCGGAAAACAAAGGTGGGGAGGTTGGAAAAAATGCAATCAAGGTTGATTCAGAGAAAAAACAAGGTGAACAAAAAGTGTGGCAAGGTTGAAAAAACATGAAGTGCCGACCCTGAAATTCAAAAAAAAAGGGAACAAGGTAGAAAAAAAAGCTTAAGGTTGAAACAAAAGGGTCCAAGGTTGAAAAAAAGGCATGCCCAAAAATACACATTGATCGTTTGCTTCCGATATTTTCGCCATGGGTCAAAGTCCAAATCGGACTTTCAGTGAACATCAACCAGTCCCCACTAAAATAGGTTCTAACATGGGTGGTGCAGCTACCACAACATGGTACCATTGGTTTTGACACGCATCCATGTTGGTCTTTCATTTTCCATCAGTCACATCAGAATCAGACAACATATTTGCCCAACTCATTGTGACATCTACGTTTAAATGCGTTCCCCCTAGTTGTGCACTGGAGACCTGACACTACCTGGAGCCGCGCTCAAGGGAAGCTTCCAAAATTGTTGGAGGGAGTCCGCTTCCAGACTTAAGCATCATTTCTGGGCTCAACATCTTCACTGCCAATGAACCTTGCCTCGGCTTCAACCACGCCCTTCTGGGTCCTACTGTGGATGGACAAAGCTCCTGCACCACTTTGAAACCATGGGAAAACCAGTGTTTGTTGGTATTTACAGGGGAACCGTATCATTCAAGCGCTTTTGAACGGTGGTGCAGGATTTCGTCCGTCGATGCCGCTTCATCTCTCCCGATATCTGCGCCTCTTCAAGGCTGCCTCTGCCTCAATTTGCAAAGTCGTGCGGACATGGTGTGGAACTTGGATCCAAATGGGTGGCTTTTCTCAGGGAACCCTCCAACATTATGTTTTTCTTTGGGCTTCCCATAAAAAACGCAGCAAACAAGGGTACCCTCAAAAACACACACGTCAAACAGAAGCCTTCTGTACTTGGGCGTCAGTGAATCTGACTGCTTCTTGATCCACCCATTCCCTCATTGTTCTTCTCTTAGTGGCTTGAAAAGTTCAGTTGCTGACAGCGCAAACACACACACACAACCAAAAACAAGCACAACCACACACCGAACGATCATTTGGGGTTCATATCCAAATCTGAGAGTGCTTCCGTTGCATCGAATTCTGCCGCTTAGGGCCAGGAATGAAGCCAATAGGGTGCTGAACACAGGCTATATCAAGCCAATCGCAATCAAACAATCAATTGGCCCTTTGCATTATACCTTGTTGTGGGGTCCCAGTGTTGCAAACATGGCATTGGCCATGAAAGGCTTCTGATCTGTGCAACTCCCACGCAGTGGGCACCTCAAAACATGGACTTTCTGCATTGGCAGCTACATGGTCCGCCATGGCACGCGTGGCCATCGGCCCGTCTGAGCGTCCCACGGGCCAGGACTGCTGCATGAAAGCCATAGGCGTCGCCCACCGCCGAAGAGCCCTCCGGTGAGTGGCATGGCTTGTGGATGGGGTGAACATAGGGTTGGTGTCCTTATTGCTTGGTGTGCTCCAACCCAAAACGCTTGCAATGGGACTGGTCGCTAAGGGTGGGATCATAATCATACACATAAAGCTACGTCTGCTTCTGTATGACCAGCGCTGCGGTGCTCAAACTCCACGCGGTGGCGTGGGTGTGCCACCACCGCAGTCCTTTGAAGCTCAGCGAATCGGCTGAACAGATTCTGAAAACGCTCGGGAAAACGTGCTGGTGCGAGAGATGCAGGGAATGAGTTGGAATGACCCCTAAACCTTCCCCTATGGGGTTTCCTTTCAGGGAATCCCAAGGTTCATTCCCCCATTCCCCAATAAGCACCAGTAAGAAAACTGTCCCTGGCATCAGGATCCTGAGGCCTTGCAATGTTTTATTCTGCACTCCGCGAAAAAGCCCTCATCTGCGCCACTCGGTGTTCTTGTTGTCTGTGTTTGGGCACCCATGCAATCTGAACATGCTGACTGGAAAGCAATGAGTTGATGCAAGGATACTTTGACTTTCCAATGCAGGCAAGCAAACTGGCTGCTCACAGGGGCACATTCTGATGGGCAAAAGACACACCCACAGCAACGGATAACACACACACACACACACATACAAGCTGGCGAGGCTCGCGCTTCTCCCTCTCGTCATATGTCCAATTGTGTTGTTGGCAATCTAGGGGGCAGGCCACCGAAGATTGTATCTGTGATTGCAAAGCCAGGTTCGAACAAGGAGGGTTCCACTCACATTCTACATTGGTGAGGGTGGGCACATGGTAACCTCACAGCCACTTCCAAGTCTCATCTCAAAGCACGGGCTTAACTTTTCCCCTTTTCTTTTCTAGGCCCATGCGCCTCTGCGAGCCAACTGCGCCAACTCATGGGCTCAACTCTTGGGTCCAAATTGAGACCCGCCTCGCCATGCGCAAGACGTGCCATAGCGATGTATGCCCGGCTGTAGTCGGCGGCGCGTTCCTGGCGGCAGTCCATGTCAGGGGAACACGTCCAAATCCCGAGCAACAGCAACAAACATTTACTCTCAGGGCACTTGATTGTCCTTCTTTAGGGCTCCCAAAAAACACACACACACACAAAAAACATTTCAGCTCACTTGACTCGCCCCTTTGTTAGAGCCCCCCAAAAAAAACACACACACACACAAAAACAAACAAACAATGGAGCAAACATAACACAGCCACGTGACTAGTAGACCACGGGACAAATAGAGGGATATCTATGGGGTTGCCAGGCAACCTGAGCTCTTGATGAGTAGCCACTGATGTGAACCTCTGCTGGATCAAAAAGAATCATTTCACTTCTAACGGGGACCCCAATTTTTGCTTCACATCTTCTAACTTGCTAACAACCAGCAGCTCTGTTGGGTATGTCTCTTTTGAGGGACAACCCAAAATATTGGTCTCCCTTTTGGCTTCCTTGCAAACCAACCCCAAAAAGGGCACCCACAAAAAAGACACACCCGATCACCACAGGAGTTGTTGCCCTCCGTCGATGTGGCCATGGGTCAAAATCCGAATCGCATTTTCAGAGAACCTCCCAATCCAACCACTAAAATAGGCTCTGAAAAATGGGTGGTGAATTCATCTACCAACCAAAATGGTACCATTGGTTTTGACCGAGTAAAATGGGTGGTGCACCTACCCCAAAATGGGATCCCAAAACGGTTTTGACAACCACTGCCATGTGATCTCCGCCCTGCCTGCTGGCCAAAGAGCGTAAAGAGCTCCGCAGTGCACAGCAGCAGCGTGGCCGCGGAGCAGGGATGGAAGATCGGCAGGTTGCCTACGTGTGGTGGTCAAAACGGTTTTGGGATCTCATTTTGATGGGTAGGTGAATTCACCACCCATTTTTTAGTGCCTATCTTAGTGGTTGGATTGGGAGGTCCACTGAGGGTTAACCGTTTTGGATTTTGACCCATGGCCACATGGCAACACACAGCAAGTTGTGCCCAGCTTTTGTGGAAATACCCCAAAAAATGCTCTTGCAGCAACTTGCAACCAAAAGGGAACTGATGACACCAGAACATTTTTGTTTTTCGCAATCTGCCCGTGAGGACTTGCCTGCTGAACTCCTGCATTGCTTCAAGCTGAGGTCACAGGTCTCCGTGATGCGCCAGTGGTCCTTCCCTGACACGACACAAAAGCCGGGGCCCCCGCCATCGGCGCCAGTGAGATTGTCCACCATCTTCGACAAGTGGTCCAAGTACTTCAAGCCTGCTACAAGGTGCAACCAGGTTTCCGCTTTTTGTCCACCCGGTCGACGAAAAAAACACCCGGGAGATGATCGAGTTTAAGCCCTTGGGGGCAAAAAACGGTTGCTCTCAAGAGCTAATCAGTTTGCATAGGATACTTTGCACCATATTACCCGCAAAGCTGTTTTGGGTATGTCTCAAAATAGGGGAACCGGTTTCCAAACTGGGTGGTTTCCTTTCGTCTTCCCTGCAAACCAACCCCACAAGGATGCCCTCCAACAAGACACACCCAAGGAAACGCTTCCAAGCGGGAAGAAGCGCCCCAGAACTGAGTCTGTAGGTGGCAACGTTCCAAACAACTTGTAAACCGACTGTGCATTCTGATCATTCTGACCTATGAAGTTGGAATGACTGACTTGTCAAGAATGGGCGCCAATTGTGTATGAAACACTGGCCTTTCCGAAGGCAACATGGATCACCGAAGCGCATAACGGACGTAGCGTCTGGTAGGCTTGTGTAGGCCTTGCTAAGGGCATAATAGAAGCTACTTTGGTCCCCCTCCCCCTCCCTTCCCTCCCCATGATATCCAGTCGCGTTCTATTCTGCATAAACTGTGTGTTTCGTGGGTGCAACTCTAAAGCAACATGACCGAGCAAGCACGCGAAGGAATGTTTGCGTGCCCAACTATGGGTTCAGAAATGCAAGCATCGGGACAATGACTTTTCGGGGTCAAAGTACGGTGCTTACCTGGCTCTTCGCTGGGCTGCCCATTTTCAGATCCAATGTGACTGACTCTGGGTGAAACGGACACCATCACAAAACCAAAACACCTAAACACCTAAAGTGAACCGGATGGCTGGGAATCACCAAGTTCAACATCATTGCCAGGCAATCGCATGCCAGAAAGCCCAGGCCTGATGCATGCTCGCCGGCCACATGCGTCGCGCGTGCCAGCAGCAACAACTGGCCCACGCACCCCCACGGTCGCAGTTTGGATACTGAAGCCAGGCCGCACAAGGTGGGCGCTGATATGCAAGGTCTCCAAGACCGGATTGGGTTCCCTATTGGCTGCTAAACTGTATATAATCCAGTCCTGTATTTGTAAACTAGCGGCCTTGGAGAAGTATAATTATAAGCACAGCTGTTCAGGCTTGCGGATCATGGCAACAACTGTCTAACTTGACCAAACCAAACGCTCTGAGTAACAGTTTGAAAACACTCCACACAAAGCAAATCTGAGAAATCTGCGCCCAACATCACATGCCCCAACTAATCCCGACCAGGCGTCCTGGCTCACTGGCTCTTCGAGATTGCCAGTGGCTTGGACACAGTGACACAATTTTCACTTGGTTGCCTGGTTGCCTGGTTGCCTGGTTGCCTGGTTGGTTGCTTGGTTGGTTGGTTGGTTGGTTGGTTGGTTGGTTGGTTGGTTGGTTGGTTGCCTGGTTGGTTGGTTGGTTGGTTCGTTCGTTCGTTGCCTGGTTGCCTGCTTGGTTGCCTGGTTTGTTGGTTCGTTGGTTGGCTCGTTGGTTGCTCCAGATCGACTTTGCGTCTTTGGGATCTTTGCACCGGCGAATCTCTCGGCCTCCACCAGCTGGTTCAGGTCCACGTCCGGCTCGCCGGCGGTGGGTCGCCGCGTCTCCGCAGCACCCATCTGGCGGCATGGATTTGAACCGCTCGTTCCCCTCTCGTTCCATGCCGGTGACGGACTTGCAAGAAAGGCTCCCTACTTTTTGTCCGACCTCCCAATAGTACCCAAGGCTTCTAACCGAACTGGGCTGTCCCTTTTTTAGATCTCCACTCCTGAATGCGACTGACTTTTAGCGGGCTAAAACGGAAACCCAACCACTAAACCCCAAAAACTAAGAAACCTAAAGGGGATGGCTGGGCACCAACAAGCGAATCTTCCCTGTGCGCATGTCAGAGTTAAATTGTGTCCGGACAGGGTGTTGGTCGAAAGCTTTCAATGCACAAACGACAACGCTCTTTGAACAATAGCTTCATTGCAAGCAGGACACACTTTTAATGAGCCACGTAGGGTTGCTGGGCAGTTAAACGGCCAGGGAACGCACACACATTTCCCATCTTTAGGCCAGCAACGGTGAGAACCAAACCCACATCAAAGCAACTTATGTCATCACCTTTGGACGTCCTCAAAGGTCAAGCAGGTCCACCTTGCAGGAGCCAAATCAAGCTAATCAAATAATTCAATGACTTCAACGGTGCTAGGCCGGCAGATGGCAAGTGGGACAAATCAGTGTCAGGAGCAGTTGCTTTGTCCCCAACGTGCCACACACCATTGGCTAAGCCACGAGAGCTAACGTTGGCAAACGCAGCTCTGTTGTCGAGTGCGTGCTCATTTGTGGCTGGCAGGTCGCCCTTCAGATATGGGTGTCCCCTTTTTTTGGGGACCCCCACAAATGGCTGGGTTTTTCTTTTGGTTTCCCTAAAACCAGCCCCAAGCAAAGGGGTCCGCGCAAAAAGACACACCCATTTGGAGGTTCCCAGTCTGCTGTGACGCATCCTGTGCCTCGCCTGGTATGCCTGCATGGCCGAGTCCAGGACATCCTTATGGCACGCATGAGAACCCAGGATAGCCGATAGCTCATGAAACCCAGTGACTTGGCTTCTCAAAACTTCCTGGGCCCTGTTTTTGCAACTGGTTGGCTCATCTACACTGCGGGCTGCTTTGTGAGTGCAGGCACTCCAACCGGCCCAAGTCGACCCACGGTGATTCAATGCAAATGACGATCAGCCAGGGCAGGAACAGCAGGAAGAACAGTGCAAGCAGCCAGCCAGCGGCAAACAAACAAATGGAAACAATGGATACAACGCAGCAAAAAACCAAGACACAAAGAACAACCAAAGCGTAAAAAAATGCAAACAGCCAAAAACAACCCAAAACAACCCAAAACAGTAAAACCAAATGAGCAAATGAGCAAATGAATCCAAAGGCAGAAACGGAGAATGAAACAAGTTCATAAACAAGCAAATAAAAAC
This sequence comes from Effrenium voratum, assembly GCA_963377175.1. Taxonomy (NCBI): domain Eukaryota; class Dinophyceae; order Suessiales; family Symbiodiniaceae; genus Effrenium; species Effrenium voratum. The sequence goes on along the minus strand of CAUJNA010003786.1, from coordinate 276,139 downwards.
TGGAACAGCAGAAAGAACAAAACAAATGAATAAGCAAATAGTCACGCAAGAACACAACAAACAAATGGAGAGAGGGAGCGAGGGAGGGAGGAAGCAATCAAGGAATCAAGGAAGAAACAACAATACATATGAGACAAACAACCAAGCAACGAAGCGACCAGGCAACCATGAAATTATACAACCAACCAATCGAACGCCAGCCAGCCAGCCAGCCAGCAAGCCAACCAACTCACCCACCCACCGACCGACCGACCGCCCGCCCGCGCGACCGACCGACCGCCCTCCCGCCCTCCCGCCCGACCAACTGAAAACGAACAAACAAACAAACACACACACACACACCCTACACAAGCGCGCGAACAAGCAGGCAGAACAGCAACCAGCAACGCTCCTTTCCTAGGCGCCCTCGCCATGTAGCGCCTTTCCCTGGAGGCTGCCACAGCTGCAGCCCTCAGCTGCTCCCTCTTCTCCCTGGCCCGGGGGAGCAAACGCCCGAAGGTCGGGTTGTGAATTGGCGATTGGTCAAAAATGGCTTGCCCTGGTACATGGAACCAAGAACTAAAACCAGCGCTCCCCTCGTGGTTTGATTTTGATTGATGTGAGCGAATGCCAGCCTGCAAAACAAGGCCTGAGATGTGAATGTGTCCACCTACCCCTGATATTTGTCCAGAGCAACGCTTCCCCATGGCCTCTCCGAGACCTTAGGAAACCTGTCATCCTCACGTCATCCTCGCGCTTCCGGGAAACATGGCAGTCATGCTCTGCTCCTTTGATGGCGTGCTCCTTGCCTGGTCGGCTCAACATAGGTCGCGTCGGCTGGGATGCTGACCCATCCGCATGACCGATTGCTTGGGCCTTCTGCTCATCTTCACTCAGTTACTTGGCCAAGGGTTGCCATCACGGATATGATAGCTCTCTGGATGTTGCTTCTCGTGTCTCACGCAAGCACCTCGCGATCCCCTTCACACATCTTTCTACATGGCACAGAATTCCTGAGCAAATGAAGCTTCCTCCAACACTGCTTTTTGCCGAATTCCCGTCGCTCCATGGAGCAACAATCTGGATACGCAAGCCTAGCCTTATGGCCCAGATGCGACACATTTTCCCCGCCTACCAGCACAATCTCTTGCTTGCTGGGTGGCTTCTCCTGCGCGAGCTGATCACGGTCCCATCCTTGCTTAGCGCGATTGACGTAGCAGCCACGTAGCTATCAATGTCTGCGTGGCTAGTTTTTGAGGGTACCCTTTGCAAGGTTGGTTCAAAGGAAAACCAAAAGGACATTCACCATGTTGGGGGTCTCCAAAAACACACGCGCACACACACACACATACACCCATGTGGCTTCCTTGGCACAATTGCTTGAAGTCCCCTGCAACCATGTCCCGCGAAAATCCCCATGGCAAACCACTCTTGCATGACAAACATGGGATCACGGAATGGCGGGATAGCTTCAACACAGCTTGTCCACACCTGCAATGATCGCTTGCATAGCTGTCCTTGGGCTCCGCTAGCACAATGGAGGTCGTCAAGGCCTCGCGTAGTGGCACGTTTGCTTTGTTGCCCCCGCACGTGCTGCTTGTTGGACAGAGGATGAGCCACTGCGTTCATGGGCAGTCTTGCGTTTGACCCAAGGAAGCACACACACAGCAAATCCTAGAGGCGAGCGTGCACAGGCCATGACAACACAGTTGAGGCACCAAACAAATTGAGCCACTTCCTCCTACTAGTTCCTGGTTTAAAGCGCAAAGCGTGAACAACTAAGCACATTTGGGGGTTGATCCAAAGGTCCTTTACATGACCATTGCAAGGAACCGCTAAAAACGTGATTGACTTTCCACAAGGGAAAAGCTAGCCCATGGTCATTTGGGACCTTGACTTCAACCCCCATTTGTGGATGAGCGGAATTTTGACCAACCCCCCATTTGGCTGTGGCTCAATAACATGTACCCAAATGGCAGGGTATTTGGAACCAAAGACGAACACCTGCATACCCCTAGCTCTTGAATTTTGATTGCCACACCCATTTCATGCGACCCGACCTGTTGCGCGGCCAGGTCAGAGCGCTTGTGGCATGCCAGCCTGTGGGTCGCCCAATCCTGTGATCGATGCGTTGGAGTCATTCCCATCACGGCAACCATAGGTCGCTGTGGGAAATGGAATCCACTTCTGTGATACAACAAGGGCTTGCCAAACACTAACCTCCATAACGGGGGAGATTCCAACTTGTATCACAGAAGTGGGCTGGAACCCCTTGATCCCACAACCCTGCCATAGGTGGCCTCTTGATAAATGGCCATGGCTCAAAATCCAAATCGGTTAGCCCCCAGTGAACATCAACCAATCCAACCACTGAAATAGGTTCCAAAATGGGTGGTGAATTCACGTGAATTCACCTACCCCAAAATGGTACCGTTGGTTTTGATCCACAGCCAAATCAATATGTCGATATGTTTCCCTTGTCAATGGGGCATACAACCCATCTAAACCAGTGCCATCCTTTTTTTCCCTCCTGTTCTTTTTTAGTTGCCTTGGAGTTCAGTGACGTAAAAAACCACCTTGAATTTCCGAGCCAGGCTCGTGTGCGCATTGGCCATTCGCCGGCATACACCATGAGTGCCGACTCATTCACACTTATCCCAACTCACCGGACTCACCGGGCGAATCCTGGCATGAGATCTGGCCGTGGCGAACTCAAAAAACGGAAAACTCCAAGCTGGGCTGCCCGATCGGTGAGTGGAAACCTGGGCCCCAAAATTCCCGCGGTGTGCCCCTCCGATCCTTTAATTTTGAGCCACACCCCTCAACCGTTTTGGCAACTGAAGCTGGGAGAAGACGGGCTCGGCCCATGCCACATGACAAATCTTCATCGCAGCGCTGTTTGGCTGCAAAAACGGGGCGTGCTCGCTACACCACCTGCGTACTCATCGACAACCCAATTCCCGGATTCCTTCTGCTGACAGCTCACAGAGCAGTAGAAGACATCCTGCGCCAAGAAAGCAGAACCAATGCTGAGCTGTCCTGGGATCCCCTGATAAAAGCTTAACTTCTAGCGGGTCAAATGGATGGCTGTGAGCCACCAATGCCCGTGGCTCAATACTACAAGAATGTCACAAGTTGATTTGCCGATGAAGCGTTCAACTTTCTGCAGCCCAATGTTGTCTCAAAAACACGGCACAGGGCTTTGCTGCTAGAATCGCCCAAGAGATTTCACAAAGGGATGTCACCAAGAGGTCGCCAGAGAGATTGCACCGATGCGACGTAGAGATTGTTCAGAGAGATTGCACGTGACGTTGCGCATGAAGACTTGTGCCAAACGACTCGCATCTGCAACTTAAATTAAAATAGTCTGCCAAACTTTGGCCCTCTCGCCGCGCCGACCTTCGGAAAATGAAGACTTTTACTACTTTTTGACATCCGCTCGAGGCCCTGCGGGGATTAGGCGCGACCTTTAAAAGCTGAAGCTGTTTGCTACGACCCTCTGCTGGCATTCCCGCCGCCTTTTGCGGGGAAATCGGCGAAAACACGGGCTCGTCTGTTCTTTGGCGTCGGTACGCCAGTTTGTGGTGTTAAAGGGAAACCAAAAGGAAAGCAGGAATCCGTGTTGGGGGGTCACACACACACACACACACACACACACACACACACACACACACACACACACACACACACACACACACACACACACACACACACACACACACACACACACACACACACACACACACACACACACACACACACACACACACACACACACACACACACACACACACACACACACACACACACACACACACACACACACACACACACACACACACACACACACACACACACACACACACACACACACACACACACACACACACACACACACACACACACACACACACACACACACACACACACACACACACACACACACACACACACACACACACACACACACACACACACACACACACACACACACACACACACACACACACACACACACACACACACACACACACACACACACACACACACACACACACACACACACACACACACACACACACACACACACACACACACACACACACACACACACACACACACACACACACACACACACACACACACACACACACACACACACACACACACACACACACACACACACACACACACACACACACACACACACACACACACACACACACACACACACACACACACACACACACACACACACACACACACACACACACACACACACACACACACACACACACACACACACACACACACACACACACACACACACACACACACACACACACACACACACACACACACACACACACACACACACACACACACACACACACACACACACACACACACACACACACACACACACACACACACACACACACACACACACACACACACACACACACACACACACACACACACACACACACACACACACACACACACACACACACACACACACACACACACACACACACACACACACACACACACACACACACACACACACACACACACACACACACACACACACACACACACACACACACACACACACACACACACACACACACACACACACACACACACACACACACACACACACACACACACACACACACACACACACACACACACACACACACACACACACACACACACACACACACACACACACACACACACACACACACACACACACACACACACACACACACACACACACACACACACACACACACACACACACACACACACACACACACACACACACACACACACACACACAGTAGAAAGTTGAAAGCCGCTAGCCAACACGACCTCTCAGTCGCACCTCGCAGCCAGAGCAGCAAAGAACCGTTGGCCCACCACAAACGTTGCAGGGCCTAAGCCGCGAAAAGGAGTTCCAATGTCTCGCCTGGGACCCTGGGACCTCGTGAGTTCACGAGCGCGAGTTCACGAAAGAGCAACACGGAACCCCTATGCGCATGTGCCCCAAATGAGCTTGAGATTGGAGACTGCTTCATCGGAGCTCCTCTTAGGCTGCCTATTAAAATTTCAACCAGCCGGACACGGAAAAACGGATCGGCCTGCAGCTTTTGGGAAGGAAACTTGCTCTCTACATCTCCGCCGCCTGACACTTCCGCAGATCTTCATGCCGCCCCGGCTTTCGCTCGAGTGGTTGGAATGGGGGTTCAGCCAACAGAATGACACCACGCCAGCCCGAAAAGGCAAGTTCGGGGCACACCTAGTCCTGTTGCAGATTGACTGAGCGTCTCGAGAGCACTACGATATTATAGCCACAACTAGCCACTGCCTCTAAGGAGTGACGCTTGCAAGTACCACCACGCAAACACGAGAAGTTGCTCTCTCAAATCAGCTTTGCATATGAGGCTCAATGATCTTCACGAGGTGCCCAAAGACACATACTCCCCTACAAACTCACATGGAACCCCCCAAAAAGGGGGTTCCTCCAAAAGGAGATGCTTCTAGGATGGCTTGTTGGGGTCCATGCTAATCTGTGTATCCAGTTGAGTGGTGGCTAAGTCGCAGGCTCGGTGGTATCTTCTGGCCTGTCGCAGGTGCGCAAGGCATCTCAGGGTAGGTCCCAGAATGGAGGTTTCCAGCACGTCAAGCAACACTTGTCCCCCAAACTTTACGAAACAAGCCACGGTCATCTTGAATCTTGCCCTGTACGATGCGAACCAGCCCAGTAAGATGACAGTGAACCAGCCTGCCTCAATCATAAAGTATGGATGGATAGCCAGCTTTCTGATCATTCCAAGCTGACTTGTACTGAAGTGCCTCGTGCTATTTCCAGAAAGACCATGCCGAACTTGCGAACGCAGCGACCCGTGGTTGATCAGTGGTTCTCCAGTTTGCTCAAAAAGGAAGAGAGAGAGAGAGAGAGAGAGAGGGAGAGAGAGCGCAGTTGCTGAATTGGAGGCTGTTGGTGTGAGTCACCTTTGCTTTCGTAGATTGAGTCTGCAATCAGTGGCAAGAATTACCAGCTCAGCCAAGCTACCAGCCAGTGGCTGACCTTTGCAGCCTGAACTTCTGTTCTGTTTGAAGAGAACCTGGTTTTTAAGGTTGAGATTTGAATGGATTGCCCATCAGCTCTGCGCCTGTCTGCAGGCGTGGCTTCATCCAACTCATCATCAGCCTCAAGGCTCGTCAGTGATGCCTACCGATCTTTATAGAAACGATGGGCATCATTTCTCACAAAGCTCGTATGGGTGCTCTCCCTTTTTTTGGGAGGGTACCCGTTTTTTTTTTTGCTGGGGTAAAGGGACACCACAAAGAACACCAGCCACTTTTTTGGGGATCCCTAAAAGACACACCCTCTGGAACACAACCAGGAACTTAGAATTGCCTCACCCTGTCATGGCTGCGGCAAACAGGCTGGCGGGCGATTAGACCCGAGAACCCTACGAAATGCGAGGCTCGCTGTGCAAGATCTGACTCTTGTGATCCTTTTGTGGGCATGGAAACCCCACTAAACCCAAAGACATCTACAAACCGAAGGGGATGTAGGTGATTCATGCCGTCAGGTGCTTGTTCCCCCTTGTCTCATTCCACAATTCCATGCATAGGATCGTACCTAAGAACCATGCCGTGCTATTTACAACCCATCTGCCGCTTGCGCGTGATTCTGGGGCTTGGGGAGACACTTGTGTATGAACTTTAATCGGGCCCCCTCAGAATATCGGCATTCGGCCCGAGTTCATGTCCAATCATTGTTTTTTTAAAGGTTCCCTATTAAAACTCACACTTCACTTGGAACCACGTTGGGGCATTCCTCTGCTCTTTTGCCAGACCCAGCATACTACAACAGCCAGTGACACTCATGGACAGGTGCCACGCCTGCGCCATAGCCCACAGCAGCTTGCTCCATTGTAAGTGCTGGCGTGGCGTCTGTTGCCCTAGCTTCTGCGAATCTGCTTGATGCTGTGTCTGTCAGGTGAATCTTCGACTAGCGTCCGGACCACGTGCACTCGTGTGACGTGTTGACCGATGGAACGTAGAACCACCCGTCACAACCTCTGCTGATAGTTCTATGCTTTGCTAATGGTTTCAGAAAATGGAGTTGCGCGCATGTCAGTGGCTCAACTCAGTTCATGCACCAGCGGCCGATGCCAGCTGCAAACACTCTCTGTTCGCACGTTTTGGACCGCAGAATGCTCTCCAACATCAGTGAGTTCCTGGCGACGGGAGCAGACAGCCGAATGCTTGCAATGCCTTCGTCGCACAGTCAAGTGGTGAACTCAACATGGCTCTCGTAAAGAAGACGACCATCTGCTGCATGGTTTGATGGATAACAGCCTTTCCTGTCAAACAGTTGAGGCTGTCGAGCGGATACCGCTATATGCATTGCCTGGACGCGCCTCAAACTTGAGCAGCTCGAACTGAGCGCCTAAAGTTTATCGCTGTTTGATCCACCGATCTATGGGTCAATCCGTCAGCAGCAAAAGGCAAAGCTAAGAGGAATGGGTGAACGACGCAGGGACACACACACACACACGCACACATCAGAATGCCATGAGCACGATGGTCACATAATCTCGAAGTGTGATCTTGGGTGACGGGCGGGGTGGTTGAGCTTGCCTCAGGAGCAAAACAGCAGGAGAGCGCGAAGGGACATTCATCTGTCCTTTGGTAATTGTTGCCGAACCATACAGCGAAAGATCAGGCGTGACGGAATCCTCAGTGCATTCTAGGGGCTCAGCCATGTGGTCTATGGGATTATTTATCCATCAGAGAGACGTCATGTTAAACTCACTGCAGGGGTTGTCTCATTTCCCCCCAAGGAGAACCCCTGGGTTTAAGTCCATCTTGGGGTAGTGAAAAAGTGGAACCCTGCCACGAGTTATCTCAGGAGTTCATTTGGTGCAGTGCTGTCTGGTCCATCAGCGGCACCGCTTTGACTCTCGCTTCATGAATCTTTAGAGACCTGGCAATCGAGACTCCAAGATCCCGTGTGCGCAGGCACTTCCGGCCACAGAAACACACAGCTAGCTGCCAAAAGGCAAATTCCCATTGGGCGCAAGCGCATTTTGCGCGACCGGTGAATTGTTGTACAAAAGGACCTGCAGGCGTCGATTCCACGTGTGTTTGACACGCTATTCCGACGATTTCCACACTTCCTTCCCAACCAACTGCGACTCAGTGGACTTCAACGCCTGCGCGAGACTGAACCACTGATGGTCTAGCCTGTGATGGGCATAACTCCCTCTCTCGCTCTCTCTCTCTCTCTCTCTCTCTCTGTCTCTCTCTGTCTCTCTCCCTCTCTCTCTCTCTCTCTCTCCCTCTCTCTCTTTCTGTGTCTTAGTCGTGGTTCCCTGGATAAACATGCTCATAGTGGTTGTCTAAGCCCTTACTGAATGCTTGATGCCCAATGCTATTATCCCATAAACGCAGTCCAAACTGTGCTGAGGCTCGGCCACCCATCAGTCCTGCCAGATCCCGTGCCACTATGTCGATATTCTGCTGGAGGACTTTCATCTGCGATGTGCAATCATGCCCCTCCCATGAACTGTTTGATGCTCTGAGAACAGCTCGCTTCGATCTTGTTTTTTCTGGGCGACTTGGCGTCGATGTTTCGGCTTGCTAAGGGAAGTTAAAGGGACATGGGCGAAATCATCGCCTGCAACGGCGCACACAAAGACACAAAGGCATAGCGAGGTGAGCACGCAATCTTCAGCTGTTTACAGTATCAGGTAGCCGAGAAGTCGAGAGGATGCCGGTATTTCTTTTTGGGTACCCCATGGCACCATGGTACCTGGCTCTTTGAAAGGGAGCGGAGACCTAAGAGCGAGTTGGTCAACTTCAAACCTACGTTTTTTCGACGAGAGTCAAGGCATCCAAGGCATTTGTCGCGAGATTTCCAAGCCTCCCTCAAGCCCGGCTGAACGCATGAACCCTGGTCGCAGACGTCCCCAAACATGGGTGAAGGAAGTCGACCTGAAATGAGGTAGCCCAAGATGAAAATGGTGCCCCAAAAAAAGACAGAGACGCCGACCCCAAGTGTGGAGTTCACCTGTTGCTCTCTTCTTTCGGCACGCTTCTTGCAACCAAGAATAGTGCTGTCAGAATACAAGCTCAGCTGCTCTTGCACCTGGCTGCTGTCTCCGCCACATTCTGGATCACCCCAGGTCACAACAGCGCCAGATGCAAGAATGGCAGCAAAAGCGCAGCCAGTTGCTTGAATGCAGTGTACATTCCTCAGCTGCTCTTGGACCTGGCTGCTGTCTCCTCATATTCTGGATCACCCCAAGTCACAACAGCCCCGGCTTCAAGAATGGCAGCAAAAGCGCCCTGAGTTGCTTGGATGTGCTGAACGTTCCTGAGCTGCTCTTGCACCTGGTTGCTGTCTCCGCCACATTCTGGATCGCCCCAGGTCACAACAGCCCCAGATTCAAGGATGGCAGCAAAAGCACTGCTAGTCGCTCGGATGTGCTGGATGCTCCTGAGCTGCTCTTGCACCTGGCTGCTGTCTCCGCCGGAGAATGCAGCACCCCAGCTCACAACAGCTCCAGATTCAAGAATGGCTGCAAAAGCACCATGGCCAGTTGCTTGGATATGCTGGACGTTCCTGAGCTGTTCTAGTACCTGACTACTGTCGCCGCCTTATCCTGGAGCACCCCAGGTCACAACAACCCCAGATTCAAGAATGGCAGCAAAAGCAGCAATAGTTGCTTGGACGCAATGAACGTTCCTGAGCTGCTCTTGCACCTGGCTGCTGTCTCCGCTACATTCCGGCTCACCCCAGGTCACAACAGCCCCAGATTGAAGAACGACAGCAAAAGCACGGCTAGTCGCTTGGATGTACTTGACGTTCCTCAGCTGATCTTGCAGCTGGGTTCTGTCTCCGCCAAAGCCTGGAGCACCCCAGGTAACGACAGCCCCGGATCCAGGAATGGCAGCAACAGCAGCAATAGTTGCTTGGATGTGCTGGACGTTCCTGAGCTGCTCTTGCACCTGGCTGCTGTCTCCGCCCCATTCCGAATTACCCCAGGTCACAACCTCGTCCCCGTGGCCATGCCAAGCGAAAGCAGCATCAGTGGCAGCCAGCTTGCCAAGCTGCACAACCGCAGCAACGGCCTCTCCATCTCGCAGCCGATCTCGCGCAGCGTGGCTGTCAAACCGACCTGCTGGCCTTTCACAGTGAGCTGCAAGCGGCGCCGGAAATGCTGCTGCGCTGCAGCCTTCATCTCGCTGACCGGCATCTCTGGTGAGACCTCTACGGAGCAACCATCTCCACTGGGCAAGTGAACATCCAGTTTCATGGCGCAAACAAGTTGTTCCAGATGCGTTCGAGCTTTCAAACAAGAAACTGAGGCACCAAAGAACTAAGGGCGGAAATCTGTACCGACTTTCAATAGAAAACCTAACACCTCAGCCGTGGCTGATGTCCACCAAAGAGTCCCTTTCTTAAAATCACGCTCTGCCCAAAGGACTCAGAAACAAGAGGTTCACCTTGTGGGCCCATGACTCTTTTTGCAGCCCCCGCTAAAAATGAACAGAACCAAGAAAAAAACAACAACTAACAAACAAGCCAACAACAGCGAGGGTCAGGCCTGCAAACAGGCGATCGTGCTGGATGGTGAGTCATGAGCAAAACACAAGGGAGAGTACGGTGCCCAAAGCCAAGGTAAGGATCTACGAGTACCTGGAGTCTCCATGACCCTTTAAGAATGGGGTCATTACCCAAAATAATAGGGTCATGGCAAACATCAAATTGCCCTTTTCACCCCGACATAACATCATGGAGTGTCAGTGGACCCAGCAAACAGTCTTACGGATAGGTGCCAAGCCTCGACTCAATGCTGAGATACGGATCTCTTGAGTTGTGCATCCGCGCCTGCCCAAGGATCTTATGGATGGCCCCGCGCAGCGTGCCCACGTCTTTGGATCGACAGAAGAAGACCGCCTCACCACAGACAAACACACAGAGTCTGCCACGAAACCTCTTTTGACAAAACCCTCAAACGCATCATCAACGGAACATGAGCCATGTCCTGAACATTCCGTGTGTATGTGTTGTCTGGCTCCTTTGGGTTGGTCGATTGTAGCCTCAGTATCTGAATCATCTGCAGCAAACACACACACACACACACAAACACATTTTGAGCAATGCTACCACCAACACCGGGACAACCATTTCAAAACAACGTCTCCCGGTGCCTCGCTCTATGGGTGATGGTGAACTGTCCAAACGAGATTCCATGTTGCGCGCGCACATGTCTCACGCTAAGCACTAGCCAGACCGACGCTCCCGGGACAGGCCTCTTTGCCCGGTGGTCCTCACGAAGTGTTGCACTCAAACTCCAGGGATGCAAAGGGGTTGGCATCGAAACTGCACAAAGAGCAGTGTCCAAGGGCCTCCTGACAAAGGGAGACCTTGTGGCAAAAACGACGTAACCACGCAGGTTCTATGATTCAAGGGTCTCTGCTCATTTGACGTTGAGTTGCCTCCTCATTGTTCACTATGCTCTGCCGCCCGTGCCTGGCTCAACGTCACGAGTCGCCTGGCCGGACATAGCTGATCTTGGAGAACATCTTTACATCCGTGCTACTTACTCAAGTCAAAGGATAGATCGCCAATCTTCCTCGAACCTTTATCATATGTGCAAACCAACCTGCCCCTTGCAAGGCTCCGGCTGTCTTTGTGGTCAGGCAAACCAGGCGCTTGCCTCGGCATCCTGCTGACTCGGCTTGGTCGAACTTGCTTCCGCGGCTTCGGTGTCGTCGCTCTGTGGCGGCTCCTCCGCTGGAGGCTCCTCCGCTGGAGGCTCCTCCGGCTCTTCCTGCTGCGGCTCCTGCTCATAGGTGGCCTTTTGGAAAAATAGGGTTTCCCTGGTAAATGAAATAAATCCCATCTAAACCAGGAATCGCCCTCTATTTTGTAGTCAAACCAACCAAAAAGGACACCTATGCTCCGGCGCTTTTGCCTCCTGCTCTTCCCGTGGCTTGGGCTCCTCTTGCGGCTCCGACGCCTCGCTCACGCGACACGTCTCAGCCGTCGCAAGAAAAGTCAACGGCTCGGCTCGGCCTCTTGCCGCACAGGACTCTGGCACTGACCAAGTTGCTCCTTCAATTCCTACAGCTCAGGGATGGTGCGTGTCAAAAGTAAGAAAGAGAGCTCAACAATGCTTGGATATGCCTCGCAAAGCCCTTTAGAGACCAGCAGTCTCACTTGGGACATGTGGCTTTGGTTCAACATGCGTGGACCACTCACCGAGTTTGCACCTCATAGCTGGCCCTCATGAGCTGAAACTGTTCTTTGGCCTCCTGCGGACATGCGGCGAGACAAGGACTCGGAGTTGCGCTGGTAAAACATTTGGCTGTGGCTCAAATAAATGGAGCCCACAATGGCACCTTGGCAAATGGAACCAAAGACTAAAACCTGCGTAACCCTAGCTCTTGAATTTTAAGCCACACCCATTTGGGCGGCGAGGAATTCTCCTTCCTGTCACTAGTGCCTTTTGATCTCCAAGTAACTGGCTTGATTTGAGAGCTATTGCCAAAGAGCAACGGCTCGTCGCGCGCCCTCGCACACTTCCATGGAACCTGCCGAAGCCAGGCCAAGCAACCTGCCTCTGTGCCACCATTCTTGTCGGGGTGCATGGAGCGAGCCAGGCGCCGATATGCTGCGTCAAGATCCTGACAGGTCAGACACGGAGCAAGCAAACTTACTATAAACCATCCCTTGTGGTTGCCTTTAAGGGCACCCCTGGGTTCATTCCCTCATTCCCTACCTATCGCACCAGCAAGAAAAGCAGCTCATGATGCACACAGCGCCAAACTCTCCCAGCCTTTACGCAGGTTCCCCGCCTTCTCCGTGCAGTCTTTCTGAAGGTTGAAGAGGGTAAGGCCTCGGGATCTCCTCTTCTCCTGGCGAGTTCGGAGGATGGACCATTGGCATCATTGGATATCCCATGCTAACCCCCATCATAATTCGGCTGTTTTGGTGTAAGGAACGTGATATCCCATGCTAAAGCCCATCCATACTTTGGTGGTTTTGGGGTAAGGAACCTACCCACCCGGATCCTCGAGCTGCTTCTTGCTCTCGGCGAGTAGCTTCTGCATCTCGAAAAACCTGCGCGTCCACGCCATGGTGACACTTTGGCCATGGTGACATCCTGACGTGCAGGTTTGCTGGGTCTGTCGTTTTCTTGTGGGTATCCTTTTTGGGGGCTGGCTTAAAGGAACCCTAAAAGGGCACCCACCATTTCGATTTGGGGGCCCCAACCCCCAAAAAAAACCGACACCCCCAGGACGGCTTTTTTTGCCATGCCTTTCGCTCAGCTCATTCACCAGGCCGCGCAGGCTTCGGTCTTTCATCGAAGAGATCCAGGAGTCGACCTCTGCTCGAAGCAGTGGTCGGTTTCAGCCGTGCCGGTCAAACCGCCGGCCTTCTGTTCCTCCTGTGCCAAGAGTGACGCCACAATTGCCTGGCAAGACGGAGTGATTCCCAGCCCGGCAACGGACGGTTGTCAATTCGTATAACGGCACGTTTAAGGTAACACACTTCATGTTGGACACGCTAAAAACGTACTACCCTTCAGCAACACCCCTTGAACTGATCTTCCAATTGCGGCCGTGTTTTGACATCGGCAAAAGTCCTGCGACCAGAAGAACTTGTGGGATGAACTAAATGGCAATGCTACCATTGAAGGCTGGAGGCCTTGGTGGCATCACCGACCTTCGAAGGGCCACTTTGGAAATATGGGTATGCATCAACACAGGGGAACCCTACTGTGGATGGACGAAATCGATTCGCACCACTTTGAAACCATGGTTGAAACCATTGTTTGGTGGTATTTACAGGGGAATCATCATTACAGGGTTTGCTAGGTGGTGTGAAATGGATTTCGCAATCATCCACAGTATGATGGCTTTCCTTTTGGGTTTCCCGTCAAAACACCTGCAGGGTACCCTCAACCCGACAGCTACGAGCCTCGCCGAAGGCTCGGCACGCGCCATCCTGGGCGAGCGCCCAGCCCTCCATTTCTTGGGGAGATTATAAAGGGACACGAAACGGAGAACCACAATTTTACGGGTCCCTCCTCCCCGGCAACTTGGAAGAAGAAGAAGGTTCCCCCCCAAAAAAACAGAAAAAGACACAGCCATTTGATGGAAGATCAGTTGTAATTTTGACGGAAGAGGAGAACCCTTCTTTGAGGTGTTGGTTTATACACTTGAGGAGCGGGTGAACGAAAGCTAGCAGTTGTTGCATGAGATGGGTCGGTGACAGAGTGGATTCATGGGTAGCTTGTGTACAACGAGAGGCCCGGCAAGATTCGTAGGATGCGACACGCAAACGCACATGGTGAAAAATGAAAACAACGAGAGGCGTCAGAAGCTGTCTTAAAGCACCTCTGGGTTCTGCATGCTGCGTGTGCAAAGATTCTTGCGAGGTGGTTTATTGAGAAGACTGAAATCTCAAATGAACAAGCTGAATCGGTGGAACATGTAAAAGTTCGTAGCACCAAGTCCAAAACGGGCAAACCGAGACTGCTGAACACTGAGCCACTGCCCGGGGGGGGGGATGGACCAGGGAGGAATCGAGCCTGAGACCGGGGGGGGGGGGGAGGGGGGGGGGTCTAAATAATTGATGTTTTTCAATCTTTTCGTCTCAAATAATTGAAAAAATCAATCTTTCGGCATTTGAGCCCCTTACCTTGCTTACGCAAGGAGAAAACTTCAGCTAGCTAAAGCTAGCTTTCGTGATATACAGGATTTGAATCCCAGCTCGTTACAAAGTCCAAGGTCATGATTCGCAGATTTCAGCGAGCTCTCAGCAAGTCCGACACACTGCTTGAAACTAGTTCAACGGCTCATTCTACCACTGACAAGCGCTCCTCCAATGTGACAATGGTGCGGATGCCGCCGTGCGCTCCCTCCTGAGGCTTGCAGCGCTGGCAAACCGTATGACTCTTTTTGGAAACGGGCGCGCCATGACATGCCGGGCTTTTAAGGTGATACCATGCCACCACAGTACACGACACATGTTTGAAAAACAGGTTTTGGAATCCCATACATGATGATAACATATTCTGCTGGTCCTTCATCCAAGAACAATGCATGTCCATGCGTATTCTGTTGGGGAAAGCCAAATGGTTTGGTAGCAATCAAGAGTCGATGAACCATGGGATGCAACCTTCCCGTCCATTTGCTTAAGCCTTTTGGAAAAAACAAACATATTTCCAGTAGTGGTGAACTCTGGTGAAACCCTTTGGTGGAACCTGGTGGAACGTGGAACCTCAGACCCGCCCCGGACCACCCTGGAGCCTATCTGGGCTGAGACCCTGAGGAAATAAGCTCAGGCGATATCCCCAACAGCACCACACCCGCCCCGGGACCCACCTCACCGCCGGTTTTGCTGAGGATGCCGCCTTGCAACTTTATGAAGCAAAGCTTACAGTGACAGCGCAAATCGGGGCGCGACGGCCCGATCGGGGCCCGATGGGCCGGCGCAATCGGGGCCCGACGGTGCAATTGGGGCCCGAGCAGAGCCCGATGGTCCCGCGGCGCAAGCGGGCTCCCACCAACCCCAGCCACCCATATTATAGCCGAACGCCGGTTTTCGTTAGGATGCGGCCTTACAACTGTATCTAGCAAAACTAGGCGATGCCAGCTTGGTAGTTGATGGGGCCCGATCGGGGCCCGACGGCGCAATCGGAGCCCGGTCGGGCCCCGACGGTGCAATCGGGCCCCGACTTGCCCGACTGGGCCCGGTGAACCTCGCAAGCCGTTCTTGTGGAACCCTCGTGGAGCTCAGCGTGAAACTTTGTTGGAGCCCCATAGCTTTTGCAGAACCTGGTGGAAACCTCGTGGAACGCTTTTGGAATTTTATTCTGCAGCCCTTGCAGCCTCGTGGAGCCCTTGACTAAGCAAAACCGAAATCAATGGTTTTCAGCCTGTCACTTGCTCACTTGCTCAGGCAACGCGCTGGCTTTGTGGCAAACTCACTGTGTAGCAGAGTAAAAGCTTGGCATGACTGAGTATTACTTGGTCGGCTTTGGGTAGTGTTCCGCTCATGAGCAAAGTGATCTTCTGAGCCCTCATTTGTGGACCTCAGGGCCGGACCATCCCGCAGCCCGTACTGTCATGGAACTCTACCGGACCCTCGTAAAACCTCACCTTGCAGAATACTGTGGTCGACCCTCGTGGAACCACCCCGACCACCCCAAAAACCCTGGTGGTGGAACCTTGGTGGGACCCTCGACCTCAAACCACCCCGCCCCTCGGAACCCTGGCGGAACCTTACCTCGACCACCCCGCCCTCGCAGAACCTGCTGGAACCCTGGTCAAACCGTTGTGGAACCCTCGTGGAACCTACCTCAACCCACCCAGACCACCCCGCAGCCCTACCTTACCTCAACCACCCGGACCACCCCGCCTGAAAAACTGTCGTTGACCCCGCAGCCCTTGTGGAACCCTGGTGGAAACCTTGTGGAACCTGGTGGAACCCTCGTGGAACCTTACCTGCTCCACACCGACCACCCCGCAGCCCTTGCAGAACCTCTCGTGGAACCTGACCTCAACCACCCCGGACCACCCCGCAGAACCTGGTGGAACTCTGGTGGAACCCTACCCCGAACCACCCCGCCAGAACCTGGCAAAACCCTGGTGGTGGAACCCTTGGTTGGTGGAACCCTCGTGGAACCTTACCTCAAACCACCCCGGACCACCCCAGACCACCCCGCCCTCACAGAACCTGGTGGAGCCCTTGTGGAACCTTACCTCAACCTGGTGGAACCCTGGTAGAACCCTGGAACCTTACCTCAAACCACCCCGGAGCCCTCGCAGAACCTGGTGGAACCCTTTCCTCAAACCACCCCGGACCACCCCGCAGCCCTCGCAGAACCTGGTGGAACTCGTAGAACCCTCGTGAAACCTTACCTCAAACCACCCCGAACCACCCCGCAGCCCTTGCAGAACCTGGTGGAACCCTGGAGGAACTCTCCTGGAACCTTACCTCAACCACGCAGCCCTCACAGAACCTGGTGGAACCCTGGTGACCCGCGTGGAACCTTACCTCAGGGCCGCCCCGGACCACCCCGGAGCCTATCTGGGCTGAGACCCCAAAGCTCTCAGCTGTTGAGGAAAAATATTTGACCCCGCTGCGATTCTTTTGAACCTTCCAGCGCCGAGATGTTCTTGGCTCCTGCTGCCGCACCACCACTGGCTGTCCATGCTCATCAACCTGGCCGTGAGGTCTGGCCTCTTGGTGAGGATGCGGTCAGGGCCGGTTTGCATGTTCAAAGGCCTAGTACTGTAGTAAAAGTATCCTGACAAATAATATATGTACATACAATATGTAGTAAGTGGGAGTTTCCCAAAATGCTGGGCCCCCTTTTTTGAGAAGCCTGCATATGCATATGGGAAGGGGCAACAATAGAATGTTGCTCTCCCAACATGCTAGAATGGCTTACACGCCCAAAGTCGCTATATACAGACGCATTAGAAAATTGGAGAACCATGTTCCACCTGAAACAAGCAGCAAAAGCTGCTGTGCGGCGCGCCCCTCCAAAGAAGGTTTTTGGCCTCCACGAGCAACACACAAACAGACACACATGGCTGCGGGTCAAAAATAGGTACCCAAAATGGAACCCTGGTAAACCTGTGGTTCCCTGGTGGTTTAATTTTGACCCACAGCCACATCGCCAACACGAGATTCGGCCGAGCACAACATTTGCAGGTTTCCAATCTCGCTTAACACAGGCTTGCCCCCGTGGTAGCCACGCTTGGTCCTATATGACCAGCAGGGGCAACAGTTTCGATTCCGCTTCGCCTCGACGATCTTCGCTTTCATCGTCTCGGGTGTGGGTGCAGCCTCAACCCACACCGCTCATATCTTCAACGTTCGTACCAATAAAATATCAAAGGGTCCACTCATTCGGTCATAGTACGCGTCTCGCCCAATGTTTTCCTTTCATTTGGATCTGAGAGCGCAGCGCTTTCAAGATCGACCTGCTTCGGGACCGAGCTGTGGACTTCGCTCTTGTGACCCTGGCCTGCGAGTCTTGCGACCCGATAGCACCAAATCAATGAGTGGGCCTAAAAGACTTCTTGCCCGCGCTCTCACAGAAGGGCCGGAAGGGTTTTTGTTTTTTCCCATGTCACTTCCAACCTCTAGCTGTCAGCTGTCAGCTCACTTACTGCTCACCGGCCTGTCTCAAAGTTTGGAGAAACCAATGGAGGAAACCCATAGGCTGCGAATCCGAAGCCTACATCCGCGGCAGAAGTGGCGTTCCAAAATCGCCGCGAATTGGTGGGCAGGGCTAAAACCAAAACCCATGGACGGGGCAGTGAGGGCAAAACCCTAAGGTCCGAAAATGTGCGAAATAAAGCATCATGACCCGCTAATGCCAACAGCTTTAAGTGCGCCAAGCCAACCCCCTTCCACCCTCTCAGCTCTATCATTCATGAGAAGCTTACAGCGCAATGACATTCACCGACTTTGTGCAGAAATATACGTCCTGCAATCGAACCCTTGGCATGACCTTTGCTTTTGCATGGCCCCCTTGAACCTCGAGCATTTGCAGCAGTATATGCCTCGAGGTTCCAACTCAAGCAACGTTATGTGTGCCCACGTGCAGCCTCAATCATGGCATCCTGACTTTCCGTGTCAGGATGACAAACAAAACCACATATTATGGGGTTTCTCAAAATACGGGCCCTTTTTTGGATGGTTTTACAGGGACACCAAACGGAAACCGCCCACCTGCATGAATGGATCCGAATCCAATTTTGAGAAACACCCACATGGCTGTGGTGGTCAAAAATGGGGTAACCCCAAAATTCAACCTTGGCAAGTGGTAACATGGACTAAAACCAGCGGTCCTCTGGTGGTTTAATTTTGACCCAATATCCATATGGCTGTGGCTGAAAATTAAAGAGCTAGGGTCGGTTCCATTTGCCAGGGTGCCAGGGAAACCAAAAGGAAACTACCAACCTGCAGGAATCGATCCGAATCCAATTGGGAGAAACAGCCATATAGCTGGGGCTCAAAAAAACGGTACCAAAATGGAACCCTGGTAGGTGGAAACATGGACCAAAACCTGCGTAACCCCTCCTGTTTAATTTTGAGCCACACCCATATGGCCATGGGTCATAACTCATAACCTATGGCTCCATGTTGGGGTGGACTCCTAACATCCATTTGCCACCTATTTTGATGTCCACCAGGCGTACAGGGCTTTGACCCACAGCCATCTTGGTTTCCTCATTTTTGGCTCATCGATGCCCGACCTCCGGCCTGCTTCCACCGGCGCGTTGCTGGCGTTTGGAGTTGGCTTGGCATGGCTCTCCAACCAGTGCGTACGCACCTCCTGCACGCGAGGGCAATACACCGTCGGTTGAAAGAAACATGCCCCCTACTCCAAATGCCCTCTTTTTTTAGGGTATGATGCCGACCCTCCACAAAAAAAGGAGGTATTCATGGAAACCCAGGTTTTTCCAAACATACCATTAAAAACGTGGATATTTGGAGTAGGTGTTGTTCAATTTTGGCCAAGACCGCGCTGGCTGCCCTTAGGTTAAGTTGTTGAGCCGTGAAAAGCGCAATGATTGTTGATTGATGGCTTTGTGTTTCATTCCGGCTCATACCTGCCTGAATCATTGTTTGCTAGGGGGTCCGTTGCTGATCGAAATGCTGATACTGCGAGAAGGCTGCCAACTTGCAACAGGGTATGGCAATAGCTCACAACATCGACGAGTCATAAGTTTGCAACAAACGAGCGAGCTGGCCTCATTTCTCAAAATTATGCGCTGTGACTGCAAGCCGGACGAGGAACATGCCTATTGCAAGTGAATCCTGTTCTACGGGAGCATTCTGCGAGCTGCGTTTGCTCCACAGCGCCTTTGCCATCTGAAAGTGAAGACAGCAGGGAATTGCGGGCCGCAGCACACTTCCATTGCCAGGCCCAAGAGTTCTAACGCATCGCTGACGCTTTCACTGCACCATTCTCAACAGCATGCGGGGAAGGATGTCAAACAAATAGGTGTGGCTCAAAATTCAAGAACTAGGGTTACGCAGGTTTTAGTTTTTCGGTACCATTTACCCAGGTGCCATTTTGGTACATGTCTTGGAGCTACTGCCCAATCTCTGTCCTCAGCTGTCCAGAACTTCTGGTTGCAAGTGGGGCAAAGGTGCGAGACCACGCGCCGAGCTTCAGTTTCAGGCTCCTGAAATGCAGCCGTTCGACACGCGCTTTTATGTGTATTCGGCAGACACATGATGTGACCTCCTGTCAACCTCGTCCGGTTTTGGCACGCTGATTTCTTGAATGGGTAAAGTCAACATCAGCAAAGTTCAGCTACTCACGACATTTCAGAGATGCTAGAGGAAGTATCCGGCCAATGGGCTTATATCATGAGCCATGAGCATGCCAGCTAGTGGAGTTGCTGCACTGGAAGCACGAAACGTACTGCCAACAGTTAGGAAGTCTGGAGCAGTTATTCATGGGGGCTGGGCTGGAGGGGCGGAAGGAGGGGGGAAGGGAGCCCAAATAAGCCCTAAACAAAGCCTTATTACGGGCTTAGTAAGGGCTTCTTTGGGTCCCCTTCCCCCCCCCTCCTTCCTCCCCCCCAGCCCCCATGAGTTCTCCAGAAGTCTGGAGCTCGATCCCACGCTTCAGCAGGAGACCCGCTGAAGCTCCTTCTCTGGCAAGATCGTGGCCTCTGAGCTGGACCTGGACATAGTTCGAGCCCCTGGAACCGTACCTTAGCAATGGCTTCAGGCGGCTCAGGTCTTTGCTGCAATACTGATCCCTTTTCCTTTTTTGCATCCCTGGAAAAACAAATCCAGTAGTGATAGATCCCCTTGAACACCAACAAGGTAAAATAAAGCATATTCTTAAGCAAATGGAAGAACATAGAACAACTGCGTTGTGTTAATGCTGTCTGGTGTTCTGATATGTCTGAGATGCAGTGATGAGAGCAGCAACTAATTACGAGCCAAGGTCAAAAAAGTAGTTGATCCCCCGTTGGATCCTCGTCTTATCACCGCAAATCACAGTGCAACATCTGGAACAGCTGGCTTCTCCTGGCAAAATCAAAACAAGAGCGATTCACTTGAGAAGCTCGGTTCTTCCCACCACTCCAGGGTGTCAAGTCCCCTCGTCCGCTTTCCGAGCCGCGGCATCCTCCAGAGGGTGTATAGCCTCGAAGCCCGGTGCGTAGGTGCCTTGGCAAGTGAAGGGCAGGCCTATGGACGACCCGCTTCAGTGGGTGAGTCTCTTCAGAAACTTGGAGAAGAGGTATTGTGGTAGATGTTGTCAAACCATAGCCAGGGAACATGACTGTGATTGTTGTCAGTTTGCCCTTGAAACAATAGAAAGGGAACATGACTGTGATAGAAACACAGTAGCATGCTGCTCAACAGCATGGTCTCAATCAAACCTGTTGGAGCATCCTCGAATCCTGCTGCCCATTACCTCTGGCTTCTGACCCTTAACTCACCGGCATGGGCAGTTCACACTTGGAACAAGACACATCCTTACCTAAGGCACATTTCTGCCTTCCGGACCAGTTGATCAACAAGTCATGAGTGAGATTCGGAGAAGCTACGGGCTTCCCCCGCTGCGCTGAAGAATCCCTGGTGGAAGAGCTACCTTCCCAATGCAATGTAGTGCTCTGCATCCAGTTGAATGTCAAAAAGTGGGAATTGCTCCCAAAAGGGACCTGTAATGAAATATACTAACCGCGCTTGATCTGGTACAACTTTGAGACCTACCTGGTGAGCCAGCATCTAGGGTGCAAGACGCCTGAGTCCCAATCCAAATGCTCCAAAACTCCAAGGCCCGCTTCTCTTTCATTGATTCCCAAAGTCGTGTGCCAGGCGCTTAACAAAAACAGTGGGCTCCACAACCATACCATTGACTACAGCAAGGTGCGGAGCAAACGGGTTCTGCTGGAAGGCGGGCGTTGGCCTGTGCATTCGCTTGCCATGGCCATAGAGAAGTGATCAGCTCAACTGGGCAAGCAAATTCATCTTCTACTTCTGCTACCCACCATCCAAGGGAGGGACGGAGAGCGAAGTCCCAGTCTTGACTTTGTTCTTGCTTTCCAATGATCTTGGCAGGTGACAGCTATGCAGCTATGTCACTACAAGTATGGGTTGTTGTCTGCGGCGGTAGCTGCGCCTGACAAAATAAGGATTGGAACAGGCAACAAGCAGGCTTTAGGCTCCAAACACGACTCCACTTGCTGTCACTTGTGAACTTCCCATCGCCGTGTCTCCTCTTAGCACAAATCTGCACACATGTACTTCTGTGTGCGTAGCTTCACGAATGTCTGCGAATATACAAATTCATGTCGTCAATCATTCCCGGTTTAAACAGCCAACAATCAGACCGACATGGCCAGAAATTACACAGGCGCGTACTTGCAGCAAAGTAAAGCGGTGCATTGGTTATCCAACAGGTGGTGTCCCGACCGCCAACATCGCCCCGGCCTTGCCATCCGCATCCGCGTGACCATTGCGGAAAAAAAACGTCCGGACTGCAAAAAGGGGGGAAGATTGCAAGTCGAATTGAGCAAAATGCCGCTGACGCCGTGCTCATAGCAACTTGCATTCAAGTCATAGCGACCCTTTATATTTCCTCTGACGTCAAGACTCGCCCCGCAACGCCATTGGCTCGACTCCATGTACAAGCGATTTTTTGTCTGCCTGCTTTGCCTCATGACATACCAATGGACTATAAACGCTCGTGAATCTGTGGCTAGCCTGCCACATTGTCAGGACAGTCCTCAAGCTGCAAGCTGAGTGTGGGACTCGCATTGCCTCACAGCAGATCACTTGCAATGTGGAAGATCGTTCCTTTTCGCATGGGGGCAGTGACTTTTGTGCGCTCGACATTGGCACCTGGCGGCCTCGGGAAGAAACAAAGGCCACTTCCCCCTCTTGTGCCCGAGACGAACATACCTCAAACTCAATTTCATCGAAGCTGTGTGGGTAAGCTGCGTCAAGAACGCATTGGTGGCTTACTGACCATTCAAAGGTGTTGCTTCAGTGCCGGTCCTTGCTTCCTTCTCACATGCTCGAAGCTTCACCGAACCAGCTTGGCATGTGCGGGAGAACATGTTTGGTCATCGTTGATGTCTCGAGAAGGCATTTCTCTGGGATTCTGTTGGTGGCGACCATTGGCAGAACATTCAAGTTGGCTGAGCTGGCATCATTGGCATCTTTCGAATTACCACTCCCTTGAGTGGCATCACGCAGCCAGAATCCATTATAGCTCCTGTGCAATTACGTGCAATTACGCACTTTTCAAAAGATGATGTGTAAAGCAAAAACAACATGACACAACCTGCTCAGTACAATATCTTCTGCGTCCTTCTTGTACTGCGTAGTAGTGGGCAATGCTGACTTGGAGCTTTTGTTCATGGGATCACACACACACACCTTACACAGCCTTACAAAGCCAACTTTCAAATATTGGTGCCATGCTGAATGATGCGCTTAGCAAGAATCGCCCGGCTTCCAACCGTCAACAACCGGTACCCATTGCTGATTCTCATAGCATAGCTGTACTTAGATAGGCGGTCCACTGAATGCATTTTGAGCCTTCCTCAGCTTTTTACCATGC